>JAOXYM010000020.1:5241045-5255107 GCA_028567055.1 Leptatherina wallacei
ACCTCATCTGGCTCCTCTCGATGAGCTTAGATGACCTCTAAACTATGAGCACAGTTTCGTAATCCGTGCGCACGGATTTCCAGCAGGTTTTTTTTTTTTTTCACCGCTGACACTTGCCGGGCTCCGTAAGAATAAGATTACTGTTGAAATTTAATTCAGAAGGTTGCAAAAAAAGAGAAGCATACAATTTTCTATTTAAACTTTATTTATGAAATGAATGCCACTGATGTGTTTTATTATTAGAAATTATTTTATAGTATTAAGCTTTGCTTGTTGCATATTGAATGTGTAAGCAAAACTTTGAGTCCATATGAAAAGGTTCATTGTTTTATGTGGAGGAAGATTTTTTTTTTAAACAAATATCAATGTTGGTCTGCGACTTTGTCCAAGTTTTAGATTTTGGCCCAACGTGTATTTGTGAGTTTGACACCCCTGTTGTAATAAATCATAGCTTTGACCTCTGTTGTACTCAGTTGCTTTAACTTATGACAAAATTTTATTTCTGTAACAAAATATATAATTTATATTAGAAATATTGTGTTAATGCTGTATTAGAGAAGTTAGATTTTACTTTTGGCTTGCATTTGAAAATATATGCACCTGTTATTGGTCTTGTCTAAAAAACAGTGACAGCAGCATAACTGAACAATACATACATATTAGGTTTTAATATACAGCATATAAACAGTTTATATTTAGACACTTTCATGAAAAATAGGGATATTTCTGCTTAAAGATGGGTGCCTTTGCAGCACATGGCTTCACTTGGCATTGAGCCATTTGTTTTAGCTGTTGTTAGCCTCAACATCAGCAAACCAACAGCCCGTCATGGTCCAGTGATCATGCATCTGTATGTTTTTGCCCATAGGTATCTGTGAATGCTTGTGTGTCTGTGCATATAAGACTAGTGTGAGCAGCACCAAGCAAAGCAGAACTGTGACATTTTTGTTTATCCTGGCTCATCTCCTCTTTCTGGTATTGACCCATCACTAAGTCGTTGCAGGTTTTTCCTTCACCAGATGAAATTACACTGATAATGGCTTTCCTGGAAATGTGCTGGGCTTTTCCACTTAGCAGCAATTATAACTATAAATGTGCCAATGTCCCGTACATTTCTCTAAGGTATTCTTTCTGACTGTTTCTGCTGCATTGTGTTACAGGAAAAGGAAAAAAAAAAGTCATTGTGGGAAATAAGGCTTGGAGAACTTTTCTGTTTGTTCCATAAGCCAAGGCAAGGCAAGTTTATTTGTATAGCACATTTCATGTACATGACAATTCAAAGTGCTTTACATAAAAACATTAGAAACATTACAGCGGGGTGCAGGAAAAGCATTAAAAAGTTCATTAAAAAAAAAAATCAAGATCACATAAAATACAAGAAATAAGAGTTAATTATCAGTTGCTTTCATAAAAGGTGGCAAAAAAAAAATGTTTTTAGCCCTGATGTAAAACTGCTGAGAGTCTCATATAGATCTGTGTGTCATCAGCATAGAATGAATGAAAATGAAATGAAAAATACTTTATTAATCCCTCTTAGAGGGAAATTATTGAATTATTATTATAGTTGTGGTAACATACTTTTTTGTTTTTCATAATTTGATCGAGATGGAGCCTTGGGGAGCTCCACGGGTTATTTCATTATGCTCAGATTTATAGTTACTTGTAGACATAAAGTAGTCCCTGTCTTTTAGATAGGACTCAAACCAATTAATTGCAGTGCCAGAAAGTCCTATCCAGTTTTTCAGCCGGTCTGGTAGGATGTTTTGGTGGACCTTATAAAATGCAACACTGAGATCCAGTAGTACCAGGACTGAAATGTTTCTACTATCTGTGTTCAAGCGGATGTCATTAAAGACCTTAACTAAAGCAGTCTCAGTGCTGTGATGTGGTCAAAAACCTGACTAGACATCAAACAGTCTTTAGTGTCAGGAAGTTGTGTAATTGTTGGAAGACAGCTTTTATCTTACCAAGAAAGGGTTGGTTTAAAATTGGCCTGTAGCTGCTCATGAGGGACGAGTATAAGTTGTTCTTTTTCAGGAGTGGCTTGATGATGGCTGTTTTTAGGATCTGTGGGAAGATACCTGAAAGCAGGGACGTATATCCAATCAGTAAAATATCTGAAGCCGTGCATCCTGAAACAGTCTTAAAAAAAACAAGTAATTTTAACCCTGCTTAAAGAAAAAGAAGAAATGTCATGTAGAAAACAGTGGTGATGTACCTGCCGTTCAAAATGATTCACATTTCCTGTAACCATGGAGATGGATGAAAAAAATATACCTTGTAGGTCCATGCCCTTTATATTTTTAAATTTCTAAAAATTAATGATATTCAGTCTGTAGCCACATAACCACCATTATTTCTGTGATGCAACAATTCCGTGACTATGCTCAGCCTTTGAAGGCAAAATTTTCTTGCAGGTGTTTCATGCAGGTAAAAAAAATATATTGAGAAGCCCAAAGCATAAACCTTAGTCATTTTTCAAAAACTTTGTTACTTAAGCAAACCTGTAATGTCATGTAAAATGGCCCTGCGTCTCTTTGAACTCCTAATTACCATTTGTGCATGCTGTAATTTTGGATGGCATCAATTTAGATTCCATTATGTTCTCCAGCTTCCCAGTCCCAGTGGTGGCGCTAATGCAGTCCTGTCCACCTGCATCCATCGCGAAAGAAAAAGGACCATCATGATGGATTGTTAGCATCTATGTTGAACTGACATTAGTGAACACTGTCTCATAAGCTCAACTCAAACACATTCAGAAGAACTGATTTTTTCTCTCCCTCTCTCTCTCCTTCATCAACCTCTTGGTCTGTGGCTGTTTACTTCGCCACATTTTTCCTCCTTGCTTGTGCCAATGAATCCCACCTACATATTATTCCTTCTTGTAAAGCTCCTCCTTTCCTCATTTAATTTTATCCCTTGTCCCTTTCTCTTCTTCCTCACTGAAGGGAAGGGTGTGCTCAAAAGAGTAAACGACTGTAACGCTGCTCTTCAGTGAAGGTTTTTGCGGTGGTTATTACCATATGATTATTAGTGATGGACAATTGGCCTCAAAGATGTTTCATTATGAAAGAGCTCGCTGGGATCTCATTAGCACTCTCGGTCTAAGGGCTGCTGCTCAAGCCTGCTCAGCTCTCGGGAATTACATTTCGATCACCAAGTCTAGAGTTAACAAGGCAACATTAAAGGAATGTGAAGGTGCAACAGCCAAAAAGAGACAAATTAGTAACCTCCAAGAGTGTCAGAGGTGCTCTAGTCATATAAATAAATGATAAGAGCTGTGCTGGATCTAAAAACTCCTACATTATCTTACAGTATAGCCTGCTTTACCTGCACATTCCTTGTTTGGCAATAACTGCAACCCCTGATGCTGTAGGCATTTGTTTTTCTTTTAGCTTGACAGGGGCATCCATCAAAAAATGTAATTTCATTTCTTTTCAGCTGTTGATAAAGTTGCTGACTAGTGCCAGTCCTCCCCATAGGATCAATAGCTGTTTATACAAATAATGTAGGAAAGCACAATACGCCAGTCGCGTTGCTGGAGGTGACTCTCTCCAAGGGCAGTACTGTAGTATACAATGGCAGCGTAGTGGTAGGCAGTTTTCAGTCTACATAATGGATACACTTAAATTAACCACATAAACCTTTAAGAATAACAAGTGGGTACAAGTGGGGTGACAGCAGAGGTTATTACATACACTGACTCAATAATTGAACACAGTAATTGTTTACACATAAACCTTGTAGAATTACAGGACTTTTAGGTTGCGGCTAAAACAATTTATTAGCTTTAACACAACATCCAGCACAGTGTGCCAAAGAAAATTAGAAATCTATTAAACACTTATTGACCTTTATTCAGTTTTTTTCAAATAAACTCTGTTCCCTGTATGTTGAGCATGTCCGGGCCAGCGTTGATGGAGCCTAATTACTTCTGGCAAGTCAACATTTCAAGCTTTTACACCTTGTAGACATTTAGAAAAAAGACATTTGAAGCAAAATTGCTGAGTACTCCATCCTCATCAAAGGATAAATAGACTTTCTCAGTTTGAAGATTTCATCTCATCCTTTGTTTGAATAGCATCACCTTAGTCCTTGCTCTTTGAAAAGTGCTGTAATTATTACCACAGATTTGGTCTATTCTGCAACTTAAAACAGCGTGAGGTGACAAACAACACAAGAAAATAACGTCTCTGATATGAAAGGGAAAAATGAAAGAAAGAAGATTGAAGAGAGGCACCATACAACAATGAGGTACAAGTAATGGAGACTGAAAAACTTTTAAAAAAAGGCAAGTGATGGAAGAAAATAAGTCACTACAGCTGTAAGTTACAAGAAACTTAACTTTAGGTACATCATCATAGTGATGCAGCATCAGTTAGTTAAAAAAAGACAAAAACAATCACAAGTACAGCATTACTGGGTGAGAACTTGACCTCGTCTCTTCCTGACGAGAAATTTCTATTTTCAAGCACAAGAAAGGTGTAATCACACGATTTATTGTCTTTGTGGTGCGGTTTTGACAGTTTCTTCTTTAAATTGTCTGTCCTTGAATCACAATATTCATTGATGAAGTGACATTTTCAAGTATTCATGCATCTTGACTAATCTGTCGTGACAGATGTACAGTAGATGATCATGGTTGAACATGGTAGTTGTGATAATTAGGGATGCACCGATTGCTCACCGGGTGACCGGAATGGGACAATTTTCAGCTTGACTGGCTGACCGACAGACCAGGTTCAGAAATATCTATCCATTTATCTATAAATATTCTAACTGATCTATTTACAAAAACATATAATGGTCTGTAAAGTATTCTTTGTACCGATGTGTGTCAAGCATTGTTTGTTTTTGTACAGTTTTGTTTAGAGAAAGTAAATCCAAGACTTTGAGCTATTTCTTTTTCTTTATTTTCTTAATAACCAAATAACTGACCAATAATTCTTAAAAAGATGGATCAATAAAAACAACTATAGGCAATGCATGTTTCACTAAAATCTTTTCAGAGCTGCACTTTGAAGCCTCACTATTCAGCACAATGGTTTGGCATCCTCTACAAAACCTCCCACACAATTTTTTTTTCCTGAAATGTTTTCCAGTTCAGTGGATAGAAAACAATTCCACCTGCATGAGAACTCTTTGCCCTCTCTCCCACCTTTACCACAACACCATCACCTCCCCCTCTTCTTCTTCTTCATCCTCTTTCACTTTCACAGTTCAGGCACATCAGCAGACTTTGGAGACTCAACCCTGAGGTTTGTGGTTCTCCACTCAATATTTCCTCATCAGAGAGAAGTGGCAGACAAACAGCAGTGCAGGGAGAGTGCAGCAACTGGGAGAGGGACATTAATGAGTGGCTGCCTGATGTGCTATAGACCATACTTCCAACTTTGAACCCCAAAATAGTTACCCAGCAGTCACATAGGCAGTCATATACATTTGTTCACTACCCGGCTCTAGAACTGAGTGTACTCCAGGAGGGGATGCAATTCATTAATACCATTGATTGAGTACTGATTCGTTGCACCTCACCAAGGTCACAATAGACATTTGGAAAGCAATGTACTTCTAGAGAGTCCTAGCTGGCTCAATATGTTGTAAGGGTGTGGCAGTGCAGAGAAAAGATAGAGAGGAAAACATAAGATACATAATATTACAAGATATACAATGCAGGGAAGCACAAAACACAATCATGATAAAACATACAGCACAGAGCCTGACGAGCAGCACGAGTTAAAGAAAAACACAGGATGTAACACACAAACAGGAAAAGTGTTGCAGAAACAAAAACACGAATAAACGAGTGCCTCACTAATCAGCTCACCTGATAAAGTGACTGATAAACAACTTCACATTTTCACAGCAGCAAGAATTTCAATGCAGTTCTATGATTAAGTGGGTATCTTATCCATAAAACATAAAGTGAGTTTCTTTTTTTATTAAATCATTGAGCATGTTCCCATTCAGTAGTAAGGGATACACAGCATTCAGGAAAGTGTGGAGCAGCTTCAAGCTTTTTTTGAGGACAATTAACAAAAGTAAGGGAACAAAAACTGATGGAAAACAGAAAACAGCTAAAAGTCAGCAGACGTGTCTTGTGAATTCCTAGGTCCACTCCTCTCCTACAATCATAGAATGATCAGTGGTCTTTTAAGACATCTCAATATTCTTCAGTCCTAAAATACTTTCTGCAAATCTAAAATACTTTGATCCAAGGGGTGCTATATATGGAACAAGATGTCATAATAACTCAGATGTGACATTTACAATATCTAATAATACATCCCTTTTTAAAATTCTTATTTAATGTACACAAAGACAACATTGACAATGTACAATTTACTCACATCATCCAATCCATTTTTTTTGTGAATCACTTTAAAAACAACACTGTCGACCAAAGTGCTACACAGCAAAGGTAAACATTATTAACAACATTTCTTCGTGCTAAAATGAATCACCTCATACATACAATTCATACCACTACAGCATTCATACTTCCCTATATTGCTTATCCTCATGTAATTTTACAATCTAATTGTTTATTGTGTATTAACTGTTTGTAGTTGGCCGTTTTAGTCATCTCCTCCCACCATTCACATATGGGTTACCATTTTTAATTTTCCAATGTCTTAGTTCAATCCTGCGACTTATGAACAGGGCCAGTCTGCACCATTGAGTCTGTCAGCTTCACATTTTCTGGACCCATATCTAATGTACACAGCGACAGACTTCGAATCATCTTCACCGAAACATTTTATTTAATCACACAATTCTAGTTGCCCAAAACCTTCCAATTGTTTGGCATTCATACAACATATTAATGAATATGAATGTGCCTCTGGTCCTTTCACATATCCAACATACTTTGTAATTTCTTGTAATTATTGTGCTTTTCTGTTATCATTAATAATGGTAATAATAATAATAGATGGGATTTATATAACGCTTTTCAGGACTCCCAAAGCGCTTTACACAGAATCCAGTACTCATTTACTCCACAATCACAAACTGGTGGTGGTAAGCTAGATGCGAAAACAAAAACAAAAACAAAAACAAAATGGGCAGACTGATAGGAAGAGCATTTCGAAAGTGGAAGCAAGGTGGCTTTAGTGTCTTGCCAAAGGAAAAAATAGTAGAATGACTGGGAAGAGCTGGGTTCAAATTGCCAACCCTTAGATTGGCAAAGGCAATCATAGTTTATACTTATACCATCTTAAAAAGCCCAGTCTGCTCTGATTGGCCAGCTGCAACTGCCCATTATTTTGCCTCAGCTCTGCTGGAGTGTTTGTTTAGATTCATTGTCATGGGAAAGGAGCAGTGAGTCAAAGCTTTTTGCATATGATGTGGTCCTGTTTGCTTCATCGGGACCATATCTTCGACTCCCACCAGAGTAGTCCACAGCCAAGTGTGAAGTGGCTGGGAGTGTCCTCTCCGGGTCACGAATAAGGTTCTTCTCCAAGTGGAGAAGTATCTCAGAGTCTTGTTCACATTTATGATAAGAACAGAGCAGGAGATTGGCAGTTGGATTGGTGGTGCATCCACAGTGATGCAGGCTCTGCATCAGTCTGTTGTGGTGAAGAAGGAGTTGTGCCTGAGCCTACCCTCACCTATAATCAAGAACTGTGGGTAGTGACTGAAAGAACAAGATCATGGAAACAAGCTGCCGATATGAGTTTCCTCCACAGGGTGTCTGCACTCGCTCTCAGAGATGGGGTAAAAAAGCTTGGTCATCTCAGCGGCTCAGAGTGGAGCTGCTGCTCCTCCGCATCCTGAACACCTCCCATGAGAGGTTTTTTGGGCATGTCGCACTGGAAGGAGGCCCCAGGAAAGACGCAGGATGCACTGGAGAGACTGTGTCTTTTGACTGGCCAGAGAACAACTCAGGATTCCAAGGGACAAGCTGGAAGAAGTGGTTGGGAAAAGGGAAGTATGTGCTTCCCTGCTTAAGCTGATGCCCTTGCAACCCGACCTCTGTAAATGGTAGAAGATGAATAACGTTTACGTTTACATGCCATCAATTTTCGGGTTAAGGACAATATTCCGGTTTCTGAAACTTTTATAATTCCCCGTTTACATGCGTGAGCAGAGTTACTCCAGTATACATGATAGTTGCACTCAATTAGAATATCCCGATTATTACATCCCCTGGAAGGGGCGCAACCTGACAACCACAGAAGAGATAAGGCACCGTACATGTGTTTAAAGAAAAATGTATTTATGTAAACACCAAAGAAAGATCTGCACGTGACACCAACCCAAACCGTGACGTATGGAGAACGTCATGACGTAAATTTGAGCCATTTTCCACTTCTTCCTGTATCCATAGCAACAACAATAACAGAAAATGAACTATCCGGGACCGATAGTGGTTGCTTTTGCTTGCGCTTTGGTGCTGGTACTGACCCACCAGCAGTATTTGACACATGGTCCTCAATAGAAGGAGAGAATGTGTAGTGGAAATGGGAAATGGAGCCGAAGTTGTGCCGTACTCATCCACGCTTCCTGTTTCCATCAGTCCACCATGTCTTTCAACACTGTGATAAAAAATTTGTTTCCTCCTTGCTCCAAAAGTGTGGTGTGATGCGTCTTGGTTGCGCCATGTTTGTTTACTATTTTATGTTCAATTTAATGTTCCTTTCGATGGAGATATTCCGACACGCGTTTACATGACCAAATATTCGGGTTGGAAAGGGAGTTACCGGGTTTTTAAAAACCGGAATATGGGCATATTCGGGTTTCTGCTGGTGTTTACATGGCCGTGCGCAACCGGGTTATTGCTAATATTCCGGTTATGAAAGGGTTATTGGCTGCATGTAAACGCAGTCATTGAAAAAACGTTAAAAAATCAATTCAAGCGGTTTATTTTCAAATGTTTTCTTTAAACCTGAAGTTTTTCTGGAACACTTCAGGAGTAAAATTTTATCTTCCATCTGCAGAAGAAACTAGGAGCATGAAATGAAAATCATTTGAGAGGCAAAAGACCTTCGGATTAAAAAGTACAATAATGCATGTGTCACTCTAGGTCATAATGGGTTTGAAAAAAGTCCAGAAGGAGTCATCAACCCTTTTAAACTGCTTTCAAAAGAAGAAAATCAGTGTTAAACCATTTAAATAGTTGTAAAACATATATTCGTTTTATTTTGACCAGAACTGATTTGAAAGAACTGTATCATAGGAGATGTGTTTGAGAAAATGTCTTTACACTAAATTTGCCTTTTTGGGGATAGTTCGCACACTTTTTTTGACATTTCCATTCTAGACTGTTAAAACGGACTCATCTTAACCTCTAGCTAATTGCTGAACTTTACCAAATGACTCTTCCTCAAGGATCATCATCAAATCTACTTTTCAATGTGACTAGCACTGATAGCATGAGTGACCCAATGTAATGTCTTGATAATTGTATAGGCTGAAGTACGTCTGTGTCTGATGGGTCCAGTAAGGGAGATGGCGGCCCACTTTCAGTAAGTGATGAGAGTGGGAAAATAGAACGCTTGATTACCCCTGACACCGCTCATACTGCGCTCATACCATTGAAGGTTATTGGGCCTCTTTACACGAATGGTCAAATATAGCAGGACACAATGATGATCTAGTTTTCAAGTCTTTGTCTTAACTGTGAAGTAATGAGGCTGTCATGGTCAGGCTGGAATTGTGTTTGAACGGGCCCCTGTGACCTAGACAACTGAGCCTATCAACCTCATTAAAACCTACATCATCATTAGTATCAGGGTCATCAACATCTTCAATTACTACCACCTCTGTCAGTCATTGTCAGTCTCCATCGCCATCATCGTTGTCATTATCTCAAGCCCTGAATGCCAATTTCCATTTGATATTCATCACTTCACATCTGTGAATCAGAGAGAAACAATTCCTTTGGCAACAATTATTTACTCTTGCCGCTTTACTATTCAAACAGGAATGCCAGACATATAGCGAAGGCCGGAGCAGCCCTGAACAAAACACTCCCTGGAGGACAGGGTACTGATGGTTTTTCTAATGTGTAATGAATAAAATACACAGAGTGCTACAGCTGTCCCCCAGGCCATTGAAACAAGAAGCCCTACATCCTCCCCTCCTCCCCAGCATGGCAATCTCAAGCTCGAAAAAGACGTGAGAGCTAACACATACATTTTATAACTAACAACACCTGTCGAGGTCTGCAGCCATGACAATGCATCAACCAAATGAAATCAACTATAATTGGAAACACCGCCTTTGTTCTCCGAAGCGTAAAGGCTCCTGTTGAAGACAAGTCAACAAACAATATGCAAACATAAATGTATACAGTGCAGTCTCCTGACCAGCAGTAAATACATGAACACACACTATGGTAAGCACAAAAGCAACAAGAGGCATTACTATGAAGAATAGGTTGGGCTGTATTTTCTGGGCCTCCAGCTCCAACAACTTCCTGCTCTTTGAAACTAAAATGTAATTACCTTTTGAAGCTTTGCCTCCCCCTTTTTCACTGAAGGATGAGAGAAACAGACTCAAATGTGTGTTTCATGCGTTTTCTTTCTGTACTGACACTCCAATTACCAAGAAACTTTCCCACACACCTGAGCTGTTATCCCTCTCACACAGAGCTGACTCTCTCTCCTTTTTAAGCAGCCCCCCCCCCCCCCGACACTTTGATATTCACCATCACTCTTAAACTTAAGATGTGACTTCAAGAAATGCTTGAAATTCTTGTTTTTTTTATTTTGTTTCTGCAGTGCTACACTAGAGATACAGATTTAAAAGCTATTTCTACTCATTAAGTCAATGAAGTGTTGAAGGCATGTTGTTTTCAACACACATTAATGTTGCTTCTCTCAAAGCTGTTACAGTATCCAAACAAAATATCCAATCATGCATATTAACAATAAGCTTGTTCTTTCTCTTGTTTCTTTACTTCTCAAAATATAGCACATTAAACAGAGCACTGGAGACCCTTTAACTGAGGCAAGCACAAGGAATATAGGTTAAAAAAAGATGCCATGGGTCAACACTAATTAGCAACTTTATTATGTACACTTGTTAACAAATAGCTAATCAGCTAATCACGTGACAGCAACTCTGTACATTTAGGCATTTAGGCATGTAGACATAGTCAAGACTACTTGCAGAAGTTCAAACCAAGCATCAGAATGGAAAAGAAAGGGATTTTCAGGCACTTTGAATGTGATATGGTTGTTGGTACCAGATGTGCTGGTCTGAATATTTCAGAAACTGTTGATCTACTGGGACTTTCACTCACAACCATCTATAGGGTTTACAGAAAAGGATGCAAAAAAAAAAAGGAGAAAATATCTAGTGAGTGGCAGTTGTCTGGACAAAAATGCCTTGTTGATGTCGGTGGAGGATGGGCAGACTGGTTGGAAATGATAGAAAGGAAAAAGTAAGTCAGATACCACTAGTTATAACCAAGGTATCTAGAATTCCAATCTCTAAATGCACAACACATCCAGCCTTGAAACAGATGGACTACAGGAGCAGTAAACTACACAGAGTGCAACTCCTGACAGCAAAAAACAGGAAACTGAGGCTACAATTCACACAGACTCACCAAAACTGGAAAACAGAAGATTGGAAAAATGGTGCCTGGTCTGATGAGTCTCCATTTCAGCAGCATTCAGATGGTAGAGTCAGAATTTGTTGAAAAACTAAATGAAAGCATGGATCCATCCTGCCTTGTGTCAACTGTTCAGGTTGGTGCTGACATATTGGTGTGGGGCATATTTTCTTGGCATTTATTACCAACGTTGCATGGTTTTAACACCACAGTATACCGGCCTCCAGCAGGATGAGCTTAAATCATCTCCAACTGGTTTCTTGAACATAACAATGAGTTCACTCTACTCCAATGGCCCACAGTCACCAGATCTCAATCCAATAGAGCACCATTGGGATGTGGTAGAATGGGAGATTCTTATAATGGATGTGCAACTGACAAATCTGCAGCAACAGTGTGATGCTATCATGTCAGTATGGACCAACATTTCAGAGGACACTTTGTTAAATCTAAGCTACTGAGAATTAAAGCAGTTCTGAAGGCAAAAGGGGGATCCAACCCAGTACAAGAAGATGAACCTAATGAAGTTGCTAGTGGTTGTATTTTGCCTGTGGATGTGTGCAGGGGGGAATCTTCTCTCAAGATTTGGTTTCTCTCAAATGCAAACTAATTTATAAAATGTGGTACGGCACAGTCTGTGAAATAGTCGAGTATTACTCTGTTCGAGCTATTTTAACTGGGTTATGCTTGGGAGTTGTGTATGCTAGCACAGAGTCAATTATGTTGATTTAGCCAGTAAAAAAGTGCTTAAAAAGTTAGTAATAAGTGTCCCCAGCAGTTATGTGTTTATTGAGGTTGTTAGATCTACCCATTCAAGAATGAGAAGATACACCACAGCATGTTGCATGCTAGGATGGGAGTGAATAGGAGCCATCTTGTGAGGATTTCTCTTCAGATACCTGAAAAGCAATACTGCTGTGGTTGCCTGGTTTGAACAGGTCAGCACATGACCTTTGTTCAAATTAGTGTTTATTAACTTGACATTCAAAAAAGGTTAATTCTGAGTAGATTTCATTGGAAAACTCACTAGAGTGAGATTGACTTTAAACAAAAGTGAAGAAAATTATTTTATAAAAACTTCAGATCATTATTTTACAAAAAAATGTTAAGTATGAGGATCACATTGCAGTGGTTCAGAGATATGACCACTGTGGGCGACTGGCTGACTAGTTAAAAATAGGTTTCATGTTGAGAGATATCAAAGTCAGACTGGTAGATGGATGAGTGGGTGGTCATGATAATGAAAGGCCGTGACACTCCCACAGGCATGAGGCTAACAAGAGACCATTAGAAAAGGATGTCAGCACGTAAATGCCAAAACACATCTTCATGAAGTTTCTGACATTTTTTTTTGTCTGAGACAATCGCCTGAACAATTATGTTTCAGGACAAAGAGGGTTAATGTGATGTGACTACAAAGCAGGATAATTGGCTTGACATTTAAGATGTGGCTGAAGAGCCAACAAGATTTTCTGTCTAATTTGAACACTTGTAGCTCTGTTACAGTACAAAACGAAATGTTTGGTTTGTAAGCTTTGTGATACATCTGACGGTAAATACTGTGGACTGAATCTTTCAATATGCACAACATGACTGAGGCTGAAGTAATTGAAAAAATGAAGCAATTATAAAAAATGTTCTGAAACCAAAATAAAAGATCAAACTGACATGTTACTTGGAAATGAAATCCAATGGGTTTGGATGCTCTAGCGTTTAAAACAGTGTTTTCATAGGAATGCTATCAGAACAGCATACAGGACACACGCTAACAAAATGACTAAAATATGAAATGAAAGCTGCATTTCCTCAACACAAAGTGCATCTGCCATAATCAGCATTTCATCTCAATTAAAACATGTTATGCATGTTATTCTGCAAAGGCTTACTACGAGCCTTCATCAGAAGAGACGACTTGAGTTCATCAGATGTGTAACTTGTAAAAAGAAATCATCTGATTTGACTAAATTAGTTTCTGAATGACTGAGTTTTTGTTGAATGAGTATAAAATAATTACTGCAAGCTAGTGTTTTTCAAGCCTGAACCTTTTGTTGGTGCAATTAATCACTTAAATGAACTCTTAGATCATTTTTGAAGCAGAACAAATGGAAAACAATGGTGTTGGTGAATTTTCAACCCATTTTAAGACTTTGCATTTTCCATTTTTTCATAAGCTGTCATTGCAGTATATTATAATTCATCTAGCATAACTAATCAAACATCTGTGGTTAATCCCACTGGGAAGTACATGAAATTTGCTTTCCAGGGTCCATTCAGCATTCTTAATGTTCCAAATTTAAGTATTTAACACATACATGTTTTAATAGTATTGATTCCCATAACTTACTTCCCATGATCGTGATCACCAATTTATTTCCTGATTTTTCAGCATTCACAAAAAGTATTTTTTATTAATATTGCAATTAACTCATTGGCTGCCAGCCATATTTATAGCAGAGAGCTCCATACTGCCAGTGTTTTGGAGCATTTGGGCTCATC
>JAOXYM010000020.1:5273256-5294773 GCA_028567055.1 Leptatherina wallacei
TATATATGATCTATGATATGCACAGACTCAAGTTTAAGGCTTTGAATTCTGATAAATGACTGCTGCAGAAATGTTAAAAGAGAGAAGGAGGAACAGCAAATATTCCTCAGCAGTCATTTATCAGAATTCAAAGCCTTAAACTTGAGTCTGTGCATATCATAGATCATATATATATCATACATTCACTCACTAATGTCAGGCCAATACTAAGTCAACCGGAGAGCTTGGTAACATATCTGCAGAGGAGAATGCAAGGTTGGAATGCTAGGAGTATTTCAATAAGGCTTTCATATAGTGAAATCAAAACCTGTATATACCTAAACATGTATACTTGACAAGATTAATGTTATTATTTTAAGGAATTTGAGTTCATCTAAACAAAGATTCATTCTCCATCCCAAAAGCTTCAAGGAAATTGCATAAAAAGAAGGCTCGTCTAAGCCGAGCACCAGGCTGTGTTTACAAAAGCAACTGAAGATATTAAATAATTAAAAAAGCAGCAAAATGAGTGTATCACTAGCATGTCTCCTTCCATTTCTGCTTTAATTTTATGTCCATTACTGAAGCTTGTTTTTTTATGATTTTATTATCTATCTGGTCTCTTTAACCAACTGGCCCTTAAAGAGTTGGTGCAACTGGAGCACTAGAGTTTTGGGGCTGGAGTGAGTATAGCAGCCAAAACACAAAAAAAATGGTATGAAGTTAGCCGTCGATGGCAAAGCAGCTCTGAACCAAATAAAACGTTTTATATGAAAGGAAAAAAAATCACCTCTAATATTGAAAGACAGTCACGAAAAGGCATGAATGTTTGCCAAAACTCATAAAAAAGCCATAGTCAACCTGGTACTGAGATTTATAGAAAACAAAGGTTAAGTAGAGCTTTATTTGAGGGGGATGCAAGACATTATTCTTTTCTATAGTCTACAAACTAAAGCCCATAAGAATACCCTACATAAAATACAGCAGACGTTTAGCATGCTGTGTGGCTGATTTCCTGCCTTTAATAGTGGAGGCACTGCATGTATCAAAGAAGTCAAGAAATCTGAAAATTACCAAGGGAGTTAAGAGCAAATTGTGTTCCCAGTACCAGAAAAACTAGTGTCAAGTTAAAGATTTCAACAGGACCACCTGCAGCCTGAATCCAACAGCACAAAAGACTGATTGTAAAGGAATAGATGGACTGATTATAACCTGTCCAGCAATAAGCATTGACCAAAATCCCATTCAAAACTTTTGGACAGAGCTGAAATCTTCTGGAAAAAAACCCTCCAGAAACTGAATTCGGAGATGAAGAAAATAGCAGAAAGAAACAACAAGACTTACAACAAGCACCTACTTATTTTAATGCTGCTCAATAATCTTATTTTCTTTATCTGATTGAACAAAATTGGTTTATCCGACTTCTTTTGGAAGATATTGTAAATTCTCTGTTTACAGTTCAGGGTCCCTTAAAATTCTAAACAAGGCTGTATGTGTGTTGATAAAAGCAGTCCCATTACATTATAGACTTCACCCTATCTGGAGACGAGAGTAAGCAGGAATCCTTCGGGATGCTTCGTAACGTCACTAGCCTCTGTCTGCCTCGGGTGTGTTCTCCATTAGCCTTGAAAACAAACTTGCTGTTCCTGTAGGTTATCATACACCTTGTAGGTCAGCAGAGAGAGAGCTGAATGTCAGCGGTATATTACCTCAGTATCCGAGGGCTACAGCAAACATTGTTTTCAGCTAGCAGCAAAGACATGAAATGAACACATATACACCTGCACTCCTGAGATCTTGTACTTGGAACTCAAAAACATGACACTTTTTTCTGATTTTTTTTCAAATTGTGAAAACCATGTTGAGGTTTGTCTTCCACTCGTTTCAAGATTGAAACAAGACAGACAAAATCATTTCTTCAACATATTGACATTTGTTTACATAACATCTAGCAATAAGCAGAGTTATGGCAAAATCCAATTAAGTTTTACACATGCATGCATATTTTTCCCCATTCTGACTTATTTTTCTTTGATACATTGAATTTGATTGTTGCTTTTATTGGCTGGGACTAGGGAGGCTTATCTTATCGACTGACTATGGATCAGGACCACTCCAGCCTGTAGGCTATTAGGGGCGCCAGCGGTTCAGACTCTTGCCCAACCGTTCCTTAATTGGTCCCCTTAGAAACCTGGGCCATACAAACTTCACAATCACGCTGGAAGATTACGATGAAGAGAAAAGAGAATCCCAGCGTGCTTGCAGCTTGCCATCGATTAGCTCACTCTATCACGTCAGTTTCTTCTTCACATTTTTTTTTCCAAATCTCATTTCTTTTCATCTAAAGATTACAATCAGCTGTGGTGGTCTTTGAGTAAACCATACAAATCAAGATAAAAAGAAGTAGACTGAGGAGACAATGGCTGGAACAAATAGGAGATGACTTCAGACTGCCTGTTGGGTAATTGGGTTTTATCCTCACATTTTATCAGGCCTTGCTTCGGATTACAGCCATACAACACACATATACAACACAGAAATAGCTGGATATTGGCAAATCTCAAGACAGGTGATTAAGAGAGGGAGCATAAAACCGTTGCTGCACTCTCATTGTGATGCACAAAAGAAAGCTTGATTGTTTTCTGAGGAAAATACACTTTTTTTTCACTCTAGGATCAAAGTATTGGACACACTCTGTAAACACAAAACACACAAAAATGTCAACATGAGATTCTGCTGCATAATAGCTCGCCTTCTCTACTTCCACATTCTAATTCATGGCAGGCTCATTTCAACCTGACATTTCAATTTCAGATGCTCCTACATTTCAGCGCTTTGAATATGGTTCTTGTCAGCACGTGTATGTTCTGGTTGGAGACCGTGACAGGCGAACAATTCCTAGAATCATCCTGCAGCAATACTGTAGATATTCAACCATCTAATGCATAGTGTATCACACCAATTTCAACAGTGGCTTTTGACAGCAAAGTGATGATGTTATAAAAGTAATGCATGTAAACCACAAGAGATGAAACCACTCAGAATAAAGTCTGATGGCTTATAGTGAAGCTTGACTCTAGTACGTAATCACTTTGGTGCATCTCACAGTAAAACTTACAGGAAAAAGGATAATTTATGTAATTGTGTATTTTCATCACTGATTTTCCAAATTCATCTTAAACCAAACTAGAGATAAGTTGCTTTCTTCCTTCATCAGATTGTTTTAATTCCTTCATTATATGACAGCAAAGTTCAGGCAGATTTATATGATTCTCGGATAAAGTCAATGTTGGTTTTGGTGCACTTCTGGTGGAAATTAATCAAATTCCTTGAGCACTGTATACAAGAGCAGTGATGATACATTGTAGATCCTTTATTGTTATTCAAAAATGCGGGTGAATCAAGATGAAATGAGGGTGAAATGGAAAAAGCTTTTTATTGATTGTGCCGTCTGTGAGGTGAAACACAAGTAGTCTTTAAATGAATGTAGCCACATCGATGCACAGAATAGATGTTATCGGTCTTAATGACAAAGGGGAGTCCTTGGCTGAAGGAGAACCTCATTAAAGTTACACATGCATAACCTTGTATCAGTGCTAAGAGAAAAGAGGAAAGCTTACCACCTTGTGGGAGATAAACATTTAAATTCAGCTCTTCAAGTCATTAACTAGTGTCAATAGGAAAAATGGAGTGTCCATAAAGTCCAGGAATGTAAATACAAATCTGCGTCCACATATTTTTACATTTCATCTTAAAATGCCTAATTCATCCGATTTAAATGTAAATCAGTCTGACATGTAAAATCTCATTTAGATTTCTATTGAATATAAAGTAAAATTTAAGCAGCAAGTGGATCAACATCCATTTAGAGAAACTACAGCCATGGAGATTGGAGGATCACTTTTATGAACAACTAAACAGAAACTTTCAAATTATAATTAGGATGCACAACTTCACGCGATGTGATAGGATTTTTGATCTGGAATGGCACATGCGATTAAGATAATGATTTTTCAAGGGTGTCACACTATCGTGTGAAAACAGCAGCAGCATGGTGTTAGAGACACTAGTTGGTGTAAATGTTAAGGGTTTACTTGACAGAGGTGGAGCTGGAAAGAAAGACAGAAAAAGCACAATTGTGACTGAAGTGTGACATGTTAACACGGTGCAGTCGAATAGGGAAAAGAGCTGGAACAGACATAATGATTGCTATGAAGGGTACATCCACCTGACTGGTGTTTGCTGATCATGGCTGAAAGGGTCTAAAAGGGGACAGAAAGGGTCTGTAAAGGGGACGGATCCGCAGTCGAGCTGGCACATGAGCTGCACAAACCGTTTAGTGAAAGCATGCCCACTTTTAAAAAGAAAAAATTTCTTTCCACTGCTGAATAAAGACACATTTTAAAAAGATAATAAGGTGAACAACGAATGTGTGCAGTGATTCACACTAAACACAGGTGTGTGTGTTGCCCCATGGAGCTAATGCTTTCTGTTCTGCAAAAAAGAGCGTTTGTCCAGCCTAAACCACTAAAATGTCCTGACTACAGCTCTCTCGAAGTAAAAAAAAAGGGAGATTTACTGCATCACTTTGACCAAATGAGGTAAAAGTATCACTTTTAATGTTGAGGTTTATTCATGAGCCTTAGCTTTGCTAAGCCTGTTCATTCATGTTGTTTTATAATTCATGGGTTGTTTTTTTTTTTTTTTTACTTACTGACTTCTACATAATCTGACTTGTTGCAACCAAAGGAGCTGGCAGCTTATGAAAGTTGAACCAATTTGTTGCTTAAATGAGCAATTAAAATAGAATTAAAAAAACTTTAAACACATTGCTTGTGTTAAATGGCCACATGCTAAGTTTGGACAAACTTTAAGACATTCTGTCATTTCTTATTTTCTCTCAGAGTGATCAGCATACATTCAGGGATGTAGTAGGGATGCAGATCGCTTGGCATGTTTACTGGAATCGGTCGATTTTCTGCTTGACCAGGTTGAACTGGGACCTGCAGATTATTTTCCAATCAAGTCAACGCATCATTGGCGCAGAGGCTGGTACAGAAGTCTGATTGAGAGTTACAGAAAACACTTGATTGCTTCAAAGGATTGTTCAACAAAATATTCGCTTAGGGGTGACGTAACGTAGATGACTTTAGTTACAGTGTGTCTAAACTTAACTGTAATTTCACTCTTTATCATGCTTTGAACTTTGTTTTTGCTATTAACCAATTAGGTGATTCGGAAGTCCCAAGTTTTACAGATAAAATATGAAGAATAAATAAATTAAATTCTTTTTTTATATGATGAAATAGTAACTTAATGAAATGTCCATGCTGTACAGCCAAATGTTTCTCTACCAATAGGTTGTTACTTTATATAACTGTGGAATGCTAAATGCCATCAAACATAAAACTGAGTTTTGGTTTTATTTGTTTTCATTTGTTTTTAACATTTATTTCTTACAAAGTACATTTAGTTCTAAACACAATATTGTAATTCAAATCATTTATGAAAAACTCAAAAAATATTGAGTGTGCGCTCATTTTAGTTCCAAAAGAAACTAAAGGAGTCCAAATTAGAAACAGAAGGTCAGAAATGTACAAATATCCCAAATCAGTCACAACAAAACCAATTTCTTTAAATTATGTAGATGATCATTTTGTCAGGCAACACACTAAATTAGAATTCCATGTTTCAGATCTACATATTACAATGCAAATAACCCCAAGTTAACACAGTTTTCATAGGACACTTTTAGGTGACAATTATTTCTTGCTTTGCAGAAAAATATGTGAATGAGCAGCTGTGCTGATAATTCCACCCTGTTAAAACATACAGATATAAAATATGTAATGGATTAAGAGATGTAAACAACTGACATAAAGCTGAATGAAAATGTGACAACTTTGTTTACATGTAACATCACCTCGCAGCGTCAAGCGCCTTTTCTAGTAAGCTTTAGTACAGACCATTTGAAAGAATGCTGGTTTTAAAAAATGACATTTGCATTGGGCTTCTCTTTTCACATCCAGAGGTTGCAAGTTCTGAAAGAGCATATAGTGTGAGAGAATAAAACCCCAAATAGTTTTTTAGTTTTTTTAACAAGACGTCTGTTTTAAATCACCTTTTCTAAATCTGTTCTATATGCATGTAGAGATTCAAATAAAACCTTACTTCTCTTGAGGAATAATTGACACCTTCTTCATAACTTTGGCAGTTAATCTCTGAAATTATTGTTCAATTCTATCTCTGCGACAGCTTAGTTTTGACTTGAGCTCGTTTGTAATTTTTGCTCAAAGTCTATCTGTATGTATTTAGCTTTGCACCCTCAAAGACATTGTTTCTGAATCTTTTCTCTTTGTCTGCATTACTGAGGATTTCTTCTGAAGAAACAACTTCAAAAGCCCACGGAATTCCGCTTTCTGTTTCATTTTATGGATACCAGAGCTTTTCTGGCTTTATGACATACCATCACACATGACTTCAGACACATATTGTCCAGGTTTCATATGCCAAGAGAGATTCTTATAAACACCATCCTACATATATGGCACTTCCAAAAGCACCTAATAGTCACCAAAGACTTGCAAAGCTGCATGAAAACATTTCTGTAGGTTATGTCACTGGATTTCATTGTTCGCAGTAGAAGAAGAGCTAACCTGACAAAAATTTACAAGTGAGATCTAAAAAAAAATAATTTAGAAACAAAAAAAAAAAAATTACCCAAAGTACTTCTCCAAAGCTTAACCAGCAACTTTAAACTATTGCTTACAAGAGATATAAGTAGTATAAGTACAAATACAGAATACATAAGATATGATTACAAGTCATTGTGGAAAAGCGTGTGTTCTAACATAGTTCATGTTGGCATGAGTGACTGCATATCCACAATCAGTTTTGCTCATTGTATAAACTAAACATTGATCACCCCACCTTAATTGCCTGATTAGTATGATATCATTCATGGTAACATATTTAGTGAAGAATAGCATATGTTTTGCATATACTTTTCCAATTTTATTTCTAATCTCAGTTTAATCAGCAATACAGTAGTTACACTATACACAAATGCAGGAATACACAGAACTAAACCCATCATGTCTCTATCAAAGCTCATGTAAATATCTTAATAATAAACACCAAAACTAAAGAAACACAGACAAAGACTCATCATATAGGTCTAGATAAGCCTGTAGCCCTGAAAAATAAAAAACTAAATGTAGTACTTCATAAAAAGGAAATATAAACTGATCTGATATTTAGACTAATGAAAAAGAAGCTATGAGTTATGTATGAATTAAAAAAAAATAATAATTTGTGATGTTCATTCATTCATTCATTTCATATCATTACTCACAATTCTTGAACCTGATTTTACTGCTGGGATATCGCACACTAGGCTTGAAAGATACACTCAAATGTTGTGTCACTTCCAAATTATTTCTTTGCAAAGCAAAACTTATTTAAGACCAGGTTCACTTCTGTATGTCAAAACACTGTGGTGCACACCAAGAATATGCACATATCCTGAACCCCCTCCCAACTGAAGTCATTAAATATGTATTTGTTTTTGATTACTCTTGAAAATTAATTCATCAGGGCAATGACAGGTGCTCCCTGTTACTGACAAACAGCTCTGGCAGTTACTGATAACATGAGCTACTTAAGAATTCTGCACTGTATCCTTCCCCCTCCATCTTTCGCTCTCTCTCTCTGCTTTTTTCCCTCTCTCCCCTTCATGCCCAGTTCTCCTTCCTCCTTCGGTCAGGTGAGTTGAGAAATGATACCAGAGCCGAAACATTTGTCATAGCAACAATCCACTGAAACAAATTACACAGAAAGGAATTGCAATAGAAGAGTGGACAACGAGAAAGGATGAAGGGATGGGGTGATTATAAAATAAACGCACTTTAGAGGAAACAACAGTGCAACCCATCGGCCCAAATTGGAAACTATGAGAGAAAGAAACAGCATAAGATAGGGAGGAAGAAGTGAGTAGCAGGAGAGTGTTTGGCATTGAGTTGAATAGTGTATGGTTTGAATCTACCATTTGTGGTTATGGCCTCGAGTTAGCCAGTGAGGCATTGAATGGTGCATTGGGGATGGGCAGTTATCCCCAAGGCTTTCCTTTCAGCGTTATGAGAAAACACATGACAGCCATGCTAGGTCTTACTAAAGAGTGCTTCAAGGTTGGAAAGAAAAGGCTGGGAGGGAAATATGCGGGGGGGGGAACTCAAATGGAAACACTTAACACTGCATCATTCTCTCCACATTTGGAGTATAAAATAATGCATTCATACACAAAACCTGTATAAGTGATGCTGAATATCTAATATATAAATCACAGACAACTGCATGTGTAAATGCAAAAGTCCTTCATCCATTTTAAAGTATTAGCATTGTTTAAAAAAAACTTTTTCCGATTTTGTTTCCCACAGTTTGCTAGTGTTGCAAAGTTGTGAAGCTGTACAAGTTGGTCATTTAATTGAACTCCGGTTCAAGGTTCAACTAATTCATCTGACTTTGTTATTTGCTGTTTAATATAGTATGTCCTCCCTCTTCTTTATTACAAAGACCAGTCTACAAAATATTTTGCCAACTCCGTTACAGCTGCAGGAAAGTTTCTCTTCTGCACCAATTTCAGTAATAACATTCGCCCCTTTGAACTTTCATTTACATAATTTTAACAAGTCAAGCTTATTGGTTTAATAGTTTTGAACAAAGACCTTCATTCTTAGGATAGTGTAGCTTGTGAACAATAAGACTTGACAAATTTAGTAGGCTGCAGCTATTATTCTAATATGAGAATAACACATTTTAATCTACACTGCATAATCTCTGCTACTATGTACATAATGATCTTTATTGGGTGCTGTTCCAGTCAGAAGTTAATGCAAAAATAATCATATGGTAATATTAAGCTTCCAATTAGTTATTTAAATTGCTCTTTTTCTGGAGTAAAATTATGTTAAAATAATCTTTAATTAATAGAACTTGAACAAGAAAACAAAAAAAGATAATACTGTGCAGCGAAGTCTTAAAGAGGCAGGATTTAAAGGACTACATTGTAAAAATAAGAAATCATGAAACTTCACATTTATGCTCGATTTATTTTTCTTTATATTTACCCTGTGCAATTATTCCACCCCTGTTACATAATGAACACAACAAAATTCATTTTAGTAGTTTATGTTGACAGAAAAATGTAAACACCATTCACGTTACATCAGAAGAGAAAAACAGGATTTCATTTTCTGGCTTTATCAAATAGTTCCAGGTTTTTGTTTGGACTTTGGCAAAGCCGCTTCAGTTATTGCCTGCTTTAATAAATCCAGGGGAAGCTTTGCTTTGCATCATTATCCTGTACGAACACCCAGTTTTGTTCAAATGTTAAGATAGTGGTTCATCTTCATTATTCCTTCCGTTTCCTGTAATCTACAAGCTCCACTCACAGCAAAGCATACCGAGAGCATGTTGCTGCAACCATAATGATTAAACTGTGCTTTCTTTTCTCTCACTGAAAACTCCAAAACAGAAATTTAGTCTATGGAGTGCTTTTCTCCATCATTCATATGCCCACACACTAATGAATGCATCAGGTTTAGTTTACTGAAAAGGACTTTGCACTAAGGGAGCCAGTGATCAACCCACAATCTTCACAATTGGCAGACAACCATTCTCCCTTCTATGCCACAGGCACGCCAAACAGCTGATTCAGTGTTCTTGGAGCTGAATGTCTTACCTTCACTTCTTCAAACTTCCCTCTGGAACAGCGCCCCAACATCTCAGTCGAAGTCTTTTAACTTGGTCATATAGTTTCTGCAGAATTTGAATGCAAAAAAGGAGCACCAAAGTCTAGTTTCTTATCTCTGTCCTAATAGAATTCTGCACAACATACCTGTTTGCACAATCATCCACCCATAAAAAGAACAATTAGAAAATGTAAATGAAAGCCAAAATTTGTCACGCTATTAAAAGATAATGGAACTTACTGGAACTGCATGCTGAGCATCAATAGGAACTTATTTACAAAAAAACAAATCAGCACATAAGCTTTTATCTCATAATCTAAAAAGAACTTTACAGTAGAGAAAAGACAACATGACTGCGAAGTGAAATGAGGAGCTCCAGAAGATTGCAAAGTCTCAATAACACACACACAAAAAAAGCCCACTACTATTTGATTACCACAGTAGATGCGTTTATCATATACTCGAGGAAAGATCCATTTTCCCCTCGATGATATTCCCAGGAATAATTCAACACATTTGTCTATTTGAAAATATGCATGTTTTCAACAGACAATATTTCCTGTCCTTCTTTTGGATGTGGGTGAGCTTACTTCCTTCTCCATGTGGAAAAGGAATGATGGGAGAGGGGCTTGATGGGCTGGATAGAGAAAATGGTTCCCTTTGAATAATGCAAAAGGGAATCTGGGCAATATGACCACCGTGCGATCTCTTACAGAATAGAAACAGCTGTGGATACTATTCCAGCTGCGTTCGTGAATTCATATCATGGGAAATGTCAGTTAAATCAAAGCTGGAGCTCGAGAAAGATTCTGGCAGTTGTTTTTGTGGGGGGGATAAATAAAACATGGCAGAGATTACTCCACTGTTCTTTATCCCTCGCCCCGTACTCTCTCACTTTCTTTATGTTTCTCGCAAGTTTTTTCACTTAGGCCGTGCTCAGATCAGAAAGCTTTTTTAGCAGCAGGAGGTACTCTGGACTACATGTGCTGCAGCACCAATCTTCACCTACCAAGTACTTACTGAGCTGGATTCAACTAAAAAGGAAATTTATATCACTAAAAGTAAATAAAATGATGTGATGTGCTGGGCTTGCAACTTACATTGCTACTGTGAGAAGCACAATAACCTAAACATAACTTCATTTTTTTTTTTTTTTTGCATGAGGGCCGGAGGGCTTTATCAACACCTAATATGGAACTTCTGATTAAGAATAGCAAGGTGCTGCTTCTCTTCCATCTGGATGTGGAGAGATGGTGACTTGCTTAGGGTGGGTCAGCTTCAAAACTTCACACTGCCATATCACACCAAGGGGGCACATCTATTGATTTCACACTGACAAACCTACACAACCCATTAGGACCTAATTGATGTTTTAAATGAAGAAGCCCACCCAGTTTTCTCCATAATTCACAAATCCCATTCCACAGAATAAGGCTGCCATTAATCTATATTTTGACAAATCCAATCAAAAGGCCAAAACTGATTGTGTGCAAGTCCATCCCTGTGGCACTTAATCAGCTTCAAGTCTATTCATTATACTGCTGAGTATGTAAGTGCTCAAAAATTGGCCATAAATATACGGTTTCATAAAAAGCCTTATAGCATATTTGTTAGGCTATATTTTCATAAATTTGTACACATTTGTCACATTTACAGCAGGAGAATTACGTATGTGGACTGATTCTAAATAAATTGCAATGTCTGTGTTCATCATAATACAGAACTACATCGACCATTACCACCATGTGGCACACTGATATATTTATAACAGCTTTAAGCAAAAATAAAAGTGTAGGGCACAGGGGAATAACCTAAAGTAACTTAGCTGTAGCTTTGGCATAGTGGATGATCTATTTTCTTTTTGTTGTTGGGTTTTTTAACCAATTTTGTAAATTATATCTTAATTTAGCTTAAAAAAACTTAGAAGTTTGTTCATAAAATGGTGAGAAATAACAGGGAAATCCAGATTAATATTAAACAAGGTCAAACAGACTTATTTTGTTGACTGTACAAGATCCAGTCTTCTATTGTTGTACGCAATAATCTACCAAAAACTCATTCAGCTTCTATCTTGATGCACTAAATGTGTTTGCATATCGGTCATAACTTCTAAGCAATGTATTAATTGACTGGCTGGCCAATCGGTTTCAGATCTATCCGATTCTATACTTTCCAGTCAAATCTACACATATGGGCAGCAAAAAGGTTCATGCAGTTCACACAGACATCCTGACACACTTTGTTCCAATGTTATGGGTAATGTATGCATAAGATAATTGTAAACAAAGAGCACAGAGTAACCGCTGGCAACAGTCTTTTTCCCTGGATAATGAAGTGCACTATATGTAAATCAGATTCAAACTTTCTGGATCAATAAAGCACTTACAAGATGTTAAAAAACAAACAATGCCACTCTCTAAATATTGCAAGAAAAACAGCATGCTAGAACCTAGTTTTAATCAAAGTGAGCTGCCATCAGAAATGGACAACTAGCACTGGTCTCCATGTGCCACACTGTGAGGCATGCGCAGATGGACTGTTTACAAAGCACAACACTGAAAAGAGGAGTTTGAGTTGCTGTGTTTCTCCTAAAATTTAAAGCCTTGAATGCCAGGCAGACTAGAATCCCTGTCACACAAAATAAAACCAAATATTTAATCTTAGCTCAAATTTAGCCTTTATATTTTGAGAGACTTTGTGCAGCTGCCGTTGATCTGAAACCTAAAATAAATAAATAAATATATGTTAATTGCCTAATTAATATGTGATCTTTGCATTTCAGCTGAGAGAGTCTGTTGTGAGAGTACGTTGTCCTCTGTTCCGCATCTAAAAGGCAAAGCAAGAATACAAGGACTAAAGGTGACAATAATACTCAGGTCTGTGAAAATAGTAATGTTACTGCAATAAAAGCTTCACAAGTTTTATTCCACAACAACCAAATGTGGACAGATGTAAAAACCCAAACGTCTCAAAATCAATGGCTCTGAAAAGGGTGAAAAGGCTGCTACGAGCACTGCTTCGAGTTAAAAACTACTCACGGCCAGATAACCTGCAGCTCTTACTTTGCTAATGTTCCAGCAGAACCGCACCTTGAAAAGTCAGTGGGGGGGGGGAATTGATGGTCAATGTTTCATTATTAAAGAAAAAAAGATTTCTTTATTAGAGGATTGTTTTTAGAAATTCAAATAAGCCAAAACCAGAATCAGCAAGTCCGACCTGGTGAAGAAAATGATCAGTGGTGCATGTCTTATTCCATCCTAGTAAAACAAGGAATACATTTAAGGCCCTTTTCCACCAGCACCTGCTAAGCCCAGCTCGACACACCTCCTCCTGGTTTGTAAGGGTTTCCTTCAGGGTTTTCCTGGGCCGGGAACATGTACAGTTTGCAGGAAACTATTGGCCAGAATTTGACATCACAGGATGAGTCATGAGTGCAACTCCCGACCTCACCATCTTTAAAATACAGCCGCTACCATGGATAACAACTTTGGGTTTGCAATCAGTATCAGCAGCACAATGGCTTTTCGAAAACCAAGACTGTGGTCCAACCTGGTTACAAGTCATAGACCAACCAGCAGGTAAATCATGACAGCCTCCGTTGTTGTGCCGTGTGTTTGTCGCAAACAAGTAACTTCATGATACTTACAAGCTGCCTTCATGCCGCCCCCGCCCACACTGAAGGGGCCTCAATTGTAATGGAAAATGAAATGAGGTAGGGCTTAGTAGGTGCCAGTGAAAAAGGGCCATTAGACTGTTAAGTTATAGCTAAGCTAGTAACTAAGAGTGTTTCAGTTAATTCAATTCAGTCATTAAAGCATGATTTTCCAATAAAATAACTAATAAAATAAATAAATAAATAAATAAAGGTCAATCAATTGAATTGATATGATTTTTTTTTTTTTTTACTATTCAACAGAAAGAATAACTACACTGTCATATCTTTTTGCGATGGATGTCTCATGTCCAGCAGGTATTAGCTTGAATCTGCCTGCCATTAGGAAAAATATCTTACCTGCAGGACAGGTAATCTGTTACCAATCTAGCACTTTGAGTTGTGTTGTACATAAAATGTGCTACGAATAAATTATCCTTGAAAAAGGAAATAATCAAGGGCTGATGATAAATTGTGCCATTTTTACACAGTAAAATGCTAGAAAATGAAACAAAATATAGAAAATATTATTTTCATGGCCTCGGTTCAATGCAATGTTAACTTCTTATTACTTCTTTTTGCTTTTATTTTCTATGTCAAATCTCAAAAAACTGTCTTGCATCCAAATTAAAAAAGGTATGCATGTTAAAGCCAGAGTTGTTTTCAGAATTCAAAACTGCTCTTTAAGTGGAACGTGATGTCCATGTTGCTTAACAATTAACAGTTTTCACCCCATACTTAATACTTGACATGTGATGTTGTTAAGAAAAGTTACATAAAATCAAACTTTAAAAAAGGGCATTACAGTCATTACATAGCCCCCATATTGACTATCATTCAGCTTGCAAAACTGCTTAATGGAGTACTCTTCATGTGTCACACTATGTGTGACAGCTGACTGCTGACTGCAGTGGGTTTACATCTACATGCGTCTCGCTGTATGTCAAGCCATACTCCATAACTCAGCCTTGCTTTTTACATTCATTTTATATGTGCAGATAGGCTTTTTCTTTTTACATCCTTTCATGTTTGCATAATGTTTTGACTGTTGACATCCATATTACAGCAAAACATTAATATTTATTTTAAAGCCTGAGTAAGAGTCATTTTCAATCAACAAAATGCCCCTCTACAGTGTATATAAACTACATCCTCAAACGCAGAAACACATTTTACTTCCATGCACTCACAGCCTTGTTTTTTTCCTGCCAGGCACAGCTCCCTCTTTTTAAATATCATGCAACGTTTTACATGTAAATGGAGGTACTGTGGAAATGCTGGCCAAATACAATTCTGAGCAATTTTTAAAAGGTTATCCTCAGCGCCTTTCAGACGAACTTTAAGAAAATGACAACCCCCTCCTGATCCTTACATAGAAAGTTGCCCTAAAGATCCTTATGCTTAATCTAATATTTATGCTATGCAAATTTCCAAGTCTGAGCTAATTTCAAAACTAGGGATGCAAAAATGAAAACCTTGGGGCTATTTGACTAATTGACTTGCAAATGCATCTTTGTTACACTGCCACATGCACTAAATGGATGCCAACAGGTCAGGAGAGATTCACCAGAAGAAAAAGATTTCATGATCATCTATTCTCTGACCAAACTGAGACATTTGTAAACTCTGCAATATCTCGGTATCTTCCCTTTGAGAGTATTTTCCTTAAAGCTGTTTTCTCCATGTATCACCAAGCTAAATGGAGAACAATATTGTGAAACAATAACCCACACTATTGGCTATATATGAGCAAGAAAATGGCATGCAAGTCAACTCATCAGCAAGGCATCTTTTCTGTGTTAAATTAAGGCAACTTTTTGTCCAGATTGTCCAATACATTTTTACTTTATATAAAAGAAGATGCATACAATAAAACTAGAAATATGACATGACTCAGGCACTCCAGAAAGGAGTAATATGGTGGGTTTTTTTTCATTTGGTTTAAACGTGACACGGGTCATCAGATGAGTAATTTTTTATCAGTGTTTGTCAAAAGAATGTTTCCCCAGCAGAACTGATCCACAAAGTCGAATTTACATTTAACTTCATTTTTAAATATTAAACCAACGCTGGACTGATTAAAAACCTTCAAAAAAGACCAATCATTTTAAATACATCAGCCTGTGTTGCACATCACATGTAAAAACTTGTCATAATTTAACTGAACAATCGGAAAACCACTTTTAAAAACCCAAACTAAGTCCAAACACCGCTCCTCACGCGACAAAGAACGCGCGCGCACACACTCTCTCACACACACACACAAACACTTTGTGCTGAGTTTATAGAAGAAAGATAAGCTTCCAGGAGGGGGGTTAGAGCTCATTGTTAAGCGTGTCGGTGCTGTTCTTACCTCGAGCCACCGCGGCTGGGACTTGCAAACCAAGGAGCACGAGGACGGAGAAACTCAAGTAGTATCCTCCCGAAAACTGTCCCATCACGGTTCTGCTCGTCTCCCTCCCCATCGGGCCTGGGGGCACCTGACGCGGGTGTCGAGCATTTGTCGTGAGCTCGAGACTCCTCTAAACACGTTCCCGTGTCCCGACGAACGCCCTGGTCCAGTTGTTGTGTGTATGTGTGTGTGGGGCTGCCGAGAGAGTCGTCCGCTCACCTCACGGAATCGCAGTGCGGAGGGGTAGAGAGATGGAAAGTGGCACGGAGCTCTTGGCAGTCGGCGCGAGAGTGGAATAATTACAGAGCGCACGGGAGCCGGCAGCTTTTAGGTTTTTGGAAGAAGAGGAGGGTAGAGAGTGAGAAAGAGAGAGATAGTGAGAGAGGTCTTGTTCCAACCCCAGCGGACCTGTTGAGAAATGACAATGTATGTGCCTGAGCGCACGCGCGGGCGTTTGTCTGTGCGCGCTAATGACCACGCGAAAGAAATATGCTTTATCAATTACCTCTCTCACACTCTCTCTCTCTCTCTCTTAATCACTCTTTTAGCTACGTCCTATTGTCAAGGATGTTGTGTCACTGAAATCTACACCGCTGTCTTGTGGCTTCTGTGAAATTACGTTTTTACTAATTAATGCCTATCTGCAGCCTTTGAGCATACGCCTTCTGATTGGTGTCCTTTTTCCAATTAAGCAGACATTATCTCAGTTAAAGGAAGGCAGGGCTCTGGGATGATTTAATTCATCTCATATTGCAGTGATTAGGCTCAATTTTTCCTTTTTATACGAGCAGTATTTAATAAAATATTCATGTCCTGTACTTAAGCAGAAGTAACATTAAATATAACCTGGTAATTTTCAAAGAACACTTTCAGAGCATTGTGTTGTGTTGGTCTATTAGCATTACTGAAGCATCCATTCCTGGGTAGCCTATATGCAATGTACTAATTAGCTTATGTTTGCATTGCATTTGTTATGTGTTATGCAATTATGCAATTACAGAGGCATTAGGATTCAAATTGCATTTTAATGTTAGTTGGCAGAGTTGGAGACCATTCTTGCCACTTGATAGGTGGGCTTAAGTTGTAATTATAAGAGTCAGATTGCTGTGGGGAATTAAGCAATATTATACTTTGAAATGGTAGAAACACTGAGAAACCTACAGTTATGTTACTCAAATCAACCTTGTGAACTTTACAGAGTTGTTATTTTTATTGATATAATGACAATATTTTATGTATTTTTGACTAAAGGTAACTTCAATATTCGATGAATGTGATTGGGTACTAAGAATAAATGCTTCTATATTATGTTTGTGTGTGTGCATGTGTGTGAATTACTATACATTTTTTATGAGCTAATGCATTGACTCCTTGAGAATATGAGGATATATTAGATGAATCCGCTTGATTATACTGCCTTCAACTAGTTTGATTAGAAAGTGTTATGAATAATTGAACTCTTAGCAGTACATTTGTGTGTCTTTTTTATGTAAATCACCAAAATATGACCTTCCTTTTTACCATTGATCCAGAATTTAGTTGTTCATTCCCTATTGTTGTAGCCAGAGGTTACTGTCAGGCAAGGTTACCTGCCCGATCATATTCTAAAGAGAGCCATAAAAATGAGCATTTAATGTTTTGGAGGACCTCAAGGCTATAGAGCCTGAGAGACTAGGAGCAAAAGAAAAAAAAGACATTGCAGATGCTGAGTGAATATTTCTAATGTGAAGTTTTAGAAACACAAAGAGTTGCAGAATGGCACATTTATTTTTCTACACTGTAATCTTTCCAAATTTGATCTAGTTGTAATTACTCCCTGAGATGACAGATGTGCCAGTGTTTAGACAGGACATGTATTTGATGTGAACACGTGACAAGGCACTTGTTTGTGATTGACAACAAAATAACTACATGTGAATGTCACTTGACAGTTCTGCCGGGCCTTACACTGCACCATACTGTTCAGAAAATACTTGTGGAAATTAAAAGAAAGGTTTTTAAAGTTGTTTTTCTTTTCTTCCCCCGATCCAGTGAACAAAACCATGCAAGCAGTTTCAAACAGATAATCTGATTTGGTTTTGATTTTTTCAAAACCAAATTTTTTCCTTCTTGTTTGGTTTACAATTCAGCACAATTTGATAAGCATTTTTAAATAGGTATTTATTTCTCACCAAATTATGTTGAAACTGTCCTCTCCCTCAAAACGTGTCCATAGGTTGTATTTTATTTTAGGCAGATACAACCTATTATTATTTCAAATATTATGCGGCCTCTAGTTGCCATGACAGCAACTGCATGTAAAGTGTAAAAGAAAAAACAGCCTTTGCATTTACAGTTACACCATCAAAGCTATTTTTGTCTAAACCATAATCATTTTTTACTGTTAAATGTTATTTTGTTTAATGTTATTTTCAAAATCCAGCCAGGAAGTGACAAAAGTGGTAAAAAGCTGTATTACTGACAGAACCAATGGCCTGTGCATTACTAGGAATAGGAATGAAACCCAGGAATATATTCAATCAATGCATGTTAGTGTACAAAAAGTGTTTTTGACGTGATTTAGAATGGATTTACCACTTTTAATTTTATTCATCAATCCAAAAAAAAACAAAAAGAATAAAACATTTCCAAAGCACCTTTAGCTGTATCTAAATGCTCCGATAGGACTTTCTTTTCCTTTTTGCAATACCATCAAAGTCCTACTTGGCCGAATTGGGTGCAATAGTTCAAAGACATCTTCAGGTCACTCTCTAGAGATGCTGCATTGGGTTTAAGTTTGCATTCTAGCCTGACCACTTTAGGAGTTTCATAAAGATTTCCTGCACCTGGTGATATAATTCGGATTTTTATTTTGTTTATGTTGCTGTAAACTTTTGTCTCAGCTTGATATTGTGAGCAATGAAAAACATCCTCATTCAGGATTGCTTCTGAGAGTAGTTTTTTCCCCATCTTTTCTTCTCTTATGAATATTGCCCATATTTCCTTTTCCAGAGTGCCACATAGGTGGTTCTTTTTCTGTAAAGTCTGTTTATCTAAACAAAAGTACTCTCAGTCACTGGCCACTGGCTTCTCTGTGACCTACCTGACCAACACCCTGATTATTCAGTTTGGTCTCAAATGAAATGCCCCAAATTATCCATAGGTTTTGGGGCATTTTGATCCTTTTAACCCTTGAAGTCCTGACATGGTTTTCATCAACTGTGATAACACGAGTGCCTTCTCGGTTATGTCCATGGAAATCCACCAGGCACTGGGTGAGCTGTGATGTCAAGAAGTATCTCAAAAGTGAATGTGTTTTAGATGTAAGAGTCATAACAAAAGGTCTGAATACCTGGGCATAAATTCAACGCTAGCATAATTTTTATTTATTTTTTTATAAGATCTTCTTAGCATAACTAAACCATGTTAAAGGCCTGAACCTCTCTAATACTAAGTTTGTTATCTATGGCTGCTGGTGGAACCTTTTCAGCATAGCCTGAACCAGCAGTGCTAAAAATTATATGAAATTTTTTTTGATGAAAATGTGCAAAACAAGCAATTTCTTGCTCCTATCACATGGAAAGGAAGAAAAAATTGCCTGCCATCATGCTGCTGCAGCAGTGACTCACAACAGCAGTGACTGACAGGCACAAATAATCCACATTTGTCTTTGGTATATTGAATTTAGTTTGCATCAAGGGACTTACATTTTCCTCAGTGTACAGTATATGTTGATCAGAGGATCTAGTTTTTTTCAGCTCTACACTGACAGAGCAGAATCTCCCTTTCCTTGTCTATTGGAATGATATTGTTTTGATCCATGAGACTTTTTGCTGAGTCCGCATACCGTCTGTATCAGTTTCATCCTTCACATGTTGCAGTGTTTATACAAATTTAGACCTCAGTGAGGCCTAGCTCACTCACTTACATAGGGAAAACACAATTGCAAGTGACAATAAAAGGTTTTATTTTTGACTGTTTATCTGATTTATCTGGATTTTACTTTTCACACTTTAATAGGAGGATTTTATTTTTACCCAATACAAAGATAAGGTTGTAGATGATAAACCCAGGCCTCATAATTTATACAAAGTGGTTCAGTGCTAAAGAAAAAGTAATGCTCCCTTTTTGTGGACATAAAGAATTCAAAACTTTGGTTGTAGAGTTGATATAGATACACAATGCTGTGTGTATGTGTATGAGCAAGAAAGTGCACATTTTTGAACCCTAAATTCAGTAATATAGTTACTGATAATCAGCCAGGAAATGCACCACAAAATCAAACCCTAACAAATAAATGGCATTCAGGATGGTTAAGTATTTTAAAAACTGAGGGTGTGAATAGCCAAAAAATGTAATTAGGATGCAAAAGACAAGAGAGAATATCAGAGCTTTGTGGATGCTTTTTGTCTTTTATTTTATTTAACAGTTCATTTTTCATTTATCAGTCATTGTAATAAATAATATAAGAAGAAAGCCAGGAGGACAGAGTTGTCTTTTCAGACACAAATAGATCACCAGTGTCATTACACCAATCTGAAGTAAACTTCAAAATGGTTTCCTAATTAGTCATCTTTTAGAAAAATCTACATTCGACTGATAATTTCTTGAAGGGATTTTGTCCCTGTGCAAGTACTTATAGTGCGTTCCAGTTGTCCTCGGAACTCAGAATTCCGAGATAATCTGTCCGGAAATGACGAGGCGATCCGAGGCTGGGAACTCCTAATTTACAGAGGACCCTGACTTACCAGATCTAAAGATGGCTGCACTCTGTACCACTATTAAAATGATTTATAATACATTTTGGGTTCGTTAATTCTCTAGTATAACAGCAGGGGGTTGTTGTTATCATAATTTCCTTGTTACGTTGGGTTTACTCGTGAAAAATTGCATCTTTAAGTGTGCTTTATTTTTCAATTATCACTAAAGCTGGCTGGAATTTTCATAGTGCACGTTTTTACTATATGTCTGTGATTTATTAGTTTTGTCAGCATTTGTAGACGCTCACAAATAAGTTGTTTTGGAGACATCGATTTTTTCTGAGTTGGTGCAACTCTAAAAAACTGGTAATGACGTCACTTACTCTCACCCACTTGGAATTGGAGACAACTGGAACGTACCATAGTGCCATGAAAGGCTAACTAAATGTTAGCCTGAAGCTACATTGCAGTGCTAATCTAGTTATATGGCAGCTCTAAATTAGTTTTAAGATATTGTGGGAAAACCATGACATATTTAGATTTCAGTGAGTGTATGAAGGGACAACACATTAACTAAGTTAATCAAGGTTTTCTCATTGGAGCTGAAAATAAACTACAAAGATGATAAACATCAACCTCGTTATCCAAGCTACTTAGCACTGACTAAGCTAGAGCTAGATGATCCAGTTTAATTTAGGTAGGGGCCTTGCAAGGCTGGTAGTTGATTTAAAAATAAGCTACTGCATGAATATGTGGAAGCCCGTAACCAGTTTTAGGGGAAGGAAGGCATAAGAATGAAGAAGGGAGATATTTCTAACTATTTTGTAAAAAGGAAGGACACAGTTCAGGCTGAGGCAGCCCCAGTATCATCAAGGCAATGCAAGTTTATTTGTATAGCACATTTCATGTAGGCTACAGGACAATTCAAGGTGCTTTACATACAAACATTAGAAACATTACAGCAGGTACAAAAAGCATTAAGAATAATTAAAAACAAAAGTATAATCACAAAATAAACAACAAAAATTAATAAAGAAAGAAAGAAACCCTCAGTGAAAATATCACT
>JAOXYM010000020.1:5300504-5317433 GCA_028567055.1 Leptatherina wallacei
ACACACACACACACACACACACACACACACACACACACACACACACACACACACACACACACACACACACACTTCATACACACACTGTTCATACACACACTTCATACACACACTGTTCATACACACACTTCATACACACACTTCATACACACACTTCATACACACACTGTTCATACACACACTGTTCATACACACACACACACACACACACACACACACACACACACACACACACACACAAAAAAACAACAACCCTGCAATCTTTTGTTTGGACATTTAGTTTTTAGAGCTCTTTTTCGCCACTCAAAGAAACAAAGCTTTCCTAAAGTAAAACCTCCAGCTCAATACCTGTGTGGATTTCTTTATTTTGTACAACTCAATTTCCTGAAGGCCAGCAGAGAACAGAATGAAGTAAGGACAAGTTAAGTGGTTCTTTGTTGTATATTTTATAATTTTCCAGTGTACATAGAGACTTCACGGCCACAGTAATCTGCTGTATTGTGCCTGGGTTTGCTTTGTCATCAAAATGAAAAAAACAAACAAACAAACAAACTACAAGAAACATCCACAACATGACATTTTTTATCTAACGTTTTAGAGCTGCAGTTGGTTCAGAAATTAACTATAAAACTGAAGGATACAGCTCAGCACTATTTGCAATGTCAGCATTTTGTGGTTTTGCGTGTGACAAGATTGAGAGATGATCATTTGTGCTCTCCAAACCGAACCAAGGCCCTGCCACTTTGGATAGATAGGCAGAATCTCTGCATGCTTGCAGTATGAATGCAAATGTCGGATAATGATTATTATAAAATGTATTTTATCCTGTCGGGGAAAACCTACAGTTACATATGCAGGTGGTAATCCAAAGTTATGTTTGTAACTTGACATACCTTCAGTCAAAACAGACCAATAGATTGATTATTCATAGGATAAAATACTTCTATAATGTTTATTATTATTATCATTATTATTATTATTATTATTATTATTATTATGAAGTAGAAAACATTTTCCTTCAAAAGCAATGGGTGATATGTATTTTTATTACATATTTTCAGATGTACATTTTTCAAGCCTGTCATTTACAATTATGATCTTCTTATGTACATGCACACACTTTTAAAGCCAAAGCATGTAGAGGCAGAAGCTCCACTGTAAATTGAACTAAGTAAAAATTAAACAAAGATACATACATACAAATAAAGGAAATTAAGATAGTGATAAAATATTGAAAAACCCATAATTATAAGATGATTTCACCATTAAATCTCCAGTGTAAAGGGCATATTACCATCTGGTGGCTCAAATAGCAAATTGCATCCAACTGAATACCTCTTCGAATTGCAGATGCTGTGTGAACAAATGTAAAAGGCCTTTCTAGAATCAGTGTTTGTTCCCAGCAACATGTGGTACAAAATAGCAGAAAGGCAAAGAAGGTGACCTGCAGAACTTATACATGTCATTTGATTTTTATAATGTAATTAAACAGCAATTAATTTCTAAATGAAATTTTAATACTGAATTAATACTGATATCATAGTTTTGGATTGTTGATAACAGATTATTCTCAATGCAAATGAAAACTTAAGGACTATTTAGAAAACTTTAAATGTAAAATTAATAAAAAAAACACAAACAGATTACTTCTAGAAGTAAATGCTTTAAAGGATGAAAATTAGATAAAGTAAATCCAGGTATTGGTCACATCTTACGGAGAAGGAGGGCCAGCCACTCCTTAGCATACACAATGATGAGTTTTCTAATTATTACTGGTAATAAATCTTAGTCCAGAGTGATAATGGTTATCCAAGGGCTTAAGAGTCACAGCTGAGGCATGCATGTAGAAAGTTAATCATAATCAGGGAGTAATAAAACATTGCCTCAATGAACAGAGAACATGATTTATTCCCATATAATAAACTATTTTGTTGTTTCTATTAGCTTACAATTTTCTTTATAATATATCTTAAAGGTCACCTCTCTTTGATTTAAATGCCAAAATACATCAGATCAACCTCATACCCCCAAAATTCACTTAAATCTTTTAGAAACTATGGCGTTCAATCAAGGTGCATCAGTCCCTCCTTGAACATACTGTGAACAAACTCTGATCTTCCCTTTAATATTAATTGTTTCTGTTGCAACTGAATGTTATTCAGAGGGTGAAGACAAATGATATATGTGGCTGTTCAAGTTAGGAGACATGATGAAATTAGCTGAATAAAAAGATAAAACAAGCATCCTTACACAGGGTTTATCAGTTAAGACCTTGAGGAAACAGAGTGCCTTCTTCCTCTTTTAAGCAAAAAAAAAAACAGGTAAATGTTACTTTCAAGGTCTATGTGCGCAAGAAATAAGGTGCATGTATTCTAAGTGTATACGTGTCTTTGTTGTTGTGTGCTATAGAACCAGGATACCCCAGGGATAAAACAAAGAGTCACTGCCCTGAAGCAGTGGCCTCAAGTCTCAGAAAGCCATTCTAGTGACTGTAGTAGGGGTCCATGGAGCTAATCAGACCCCTGGGACAAACTCACAGGCAGCAGTTTATGTTGTTGGTACTTGGGGATTCTACACAGAGAAAATGTCAGTCTGAAGGTCTTCCTCTCCCTTTGTTAATCATTCACCTTTGGCTGGATGCTGGCCTCAGGACATGCCTGAATTAATGAACTGGTATTTGTAAATATACAGTTGAGAGCTTTTTCTTAAGTTTCTAATTTCATTGCCTCTCTGAGGTAACAGACTCAGTGCATTATCACTTGCATGATGCAACATATAGTTTAAAATGCTGAAACAAGAGGCTAAAATGTACATAAAAGCTCCATCAGTGCTGATCAGCACAAAGGAAACATCTCTAAAATATTATGAACATTACAAGAGGTTTTGAATGCAGTGCTTTTACCATTCATACACCGAACAATCATGTAATAACATCAAACTATATAAGATCCATACCCCTGAGGATGCTCCCAGACAACATTTTCTGTTGTTGATGAAGGCAAAGTCCTGACTCACAAGGACACATTGGGATGCGGTGAGTCTGAAGGACTTTGTTCCTTCTATTCATTGACTAAACAAGCTCTGAGTGAAGGAGTACAGCAATATTTAGCACACACAAATATTAGGAATATGAATCTGACTGACTTCTTCATTATAAATGTCCAATTTTTTCAAGTGCAGACAATATAAACATGAATATTAATTGGATATTTCTTATGTGATATGTATTCATTTAATGAGGTGGACAACAATTTGTATATTAAGGTGGATATATTAAGCACCTTCATTCCCTCAGGTAAAATGGGGGAAAAAAGAAGAGATTAAGCTGAAAATTAAATGTAAAATTCCAAAAATGCCTTTTAGCCAACTAAAATGAAGAAGACAAAACAAATTAAATGCAATTCGATTAGAAGACACTTTTTCACTAAAATGAATTATAGGGGTTTACTGGAGGAACATGAAGTTTTGGTGCAAACCCAAATTCCAGGCACAGTGAGATGTAAATTTAATTTATATTATGCAATAAAAGTATACACATTTTATTTAATTAATTTTTTTTTAAAGAAAACTAAACCAGTTACGATCTGGGCCTTTTCACAGAAGTGAGAAAAAAACACGTCCACAGCTAAAGAAAAAAAACACGTCCAGCAATGTTTATCACATCAGAATGTGACTGTAAATTTTTTTACTTAGGTCTCTCTGCAGAGATATGCCACATCTTATGTTGTATGGAAAAAGATTGACCAACCAGATTTCTCCAAACGCTCCCCAGTAATCTTGCCCTGAAGCTTCTGACATTCATGTAGAGGTGAAGACAAACTGTCTCTGTTGATTGGTGCAATAAATGTTTGGCATGATTTGGCATAAATGTTTGCTGTTTGGCATAAATGCCAAACAGCAAACTTGCAACTCAACCTGATTTTTTTTCTTTTTTATCCAGTGTGCGTCATGATTCTAGGGTTTTGGTTTGTGTCTGTCATGTTTAGTTTAGTTTCCTGTTTTATTCTGTAGGTTTTTCCCTTGTCTCATTGTGTCCTCTGTGTATATATACTCCTTGGTTTCTGTTGCTTGTTGCCGGTTTATTGTTTGTACTCATCCTATTTGTCTGCTTAGTTTTTGGTTTGATTAAACTTCACTCCCTGCATCCTGCTTGCCGCTACTTCTTGCCTGCATTTGGGTCCACTACCTCCGCACACCCTAACAGTGTGCAAACAAGAGTTAAGATCAGAGTTAGAAAGGAACATGAAATATTTGACAAAGCAAAGCCCACAGTATTCTTTATTATATTTAATTGTACTCCCTCTGAAAGTATTGTAAATAATATTCATTTCATTACATATCAGGGCAAATGGAAAAATATGGGAAACCATGCCCAGAGATGTTGTTAATAATGCAGGTCAAGTATAGATTGCAGTGGCTGTAGATATTATTTACCTCAAAGAAATTCTTCTGCTGTAGCTGTTTATTTATTTATGAATTTTTAAAAACTTTTATATTGCTTATTTAATTTTGCCTGTGGCAATTTGAAAAACAAGTACAAAAAGTAAAGTTGTTTTATTTTCTGCGCTTTCTCAATTACTATTGACCACATTCATAAAAAGTTGTTTAAAATTCTTTTAAATATTATGAGGTTAACATTTAAGATGTATTGCATGTACACTGCTGTGTGCACATGCTGTGAAAAGTGTGGTTTAAAAGATGACGGAGAAAACCTTTCATTTTATTTGAATTTTTACAAAGCAATAAGTACAGTATATGGACAGATAGTCAATATTTTTATGATAAACATTAATATGAACACATTGGGTAGCTTTGAGTTTGTCAGTTCAAGTGTTATAAAAGTGTGGGAAGTAAGAAAAGAAATGTCAAACTGGGCTATCTGCCAACTGTGCCACTGGCAGTGTAGATCTTAAAACAACATCAAGTTATCTCAGAACAAAGTTCAGATCATGTATCAGGTCTTCTGAGACCAATTATCTGTTTTTCTTCTCCATAAAGCTTTCAGTTCCCTTCATTTCCAAACAAGCGCAGTAGATTGTGTGAGGAAATGAGGGGGTTATTATGTGAGGGTAGCAAATACGTTTCTGTTTTGAAATGCAACATCTATTAAGCTAACCGTGGAAAGCAAATTTATCCTTTCATCACCTTTCAAACTCTGAGATGCAATGTGTATCACAAACACATGCTGCTGCACAATTGAAAGTTGTAATGAAGAAAGTGCTTTTATGAGAAGAGCACGAGTACTATTGCTGAAACTGTCATGAATGATGCAGGGAATGTGAGGAGACATATCAAAATTGGAGGACAAAAAGGCCCTCACATAAGCTGTTTGTAACAATTACACTGAAGTTGTGAAAAGTTGAAGAAAAGTACAGAAAGTACATTGCAAGGTCTTAAATCAGTGTTCGACAGCTCAGGTGTTTTGCTTGTCTGCCACTGTGAATTGCACCTCTGGGAGACTGAATGACACCCTATACCCTCCTTCCGTTGTCGACCTTGGTTGGAAAACCAGAGAGAGGACTGGGATTGGCTCCAACCCAAACTTGAATAGTCATCTGTCCACTGCAATCAGTCAGCCTTTCTCTCTTAAGGAAGGGCAAAGTACTGTGTGAAAACGTGCAGAGTTAAAACACAGGTGTCAGTATAAAACAAAAGAGAAGCTTGATCTTGCCAAGAAATGGCAAGGTGTGACAGAAAGCCTCTGTCCTTGCTGAATGCACCATCCCTTGAGATAAAAATGTAAAGCCATTGGTTTCTGAGTGCTTGTTGATAGTTAAAGTAATGGTTATGCTGGCCATCAATGGCAGTGAGTAATACGTTTTACAAAGAGTCATTTGGTAATGCATGGATGTAGGTGGCTATCTGAGACTGAGCAGGAGTTTTTTTTTTCTCAGCAGTGATGTTCACATTGGTGATGAATTCACTCACATCTACACATATTTATAAATTACCTGCCAACCCTTAAAATTGCCTCTAGGTCTGAGGGCTAGCACACACAAGCTCCTTCTGTTTTTTATTTAAATATAAATGAGCTATACTCTAGATAATAAAATACACAGATACTTTGTAATTATTGTGTGTTTAGTTACATGGACAAAACTGTGTTAATGCACAAAGGTAGATATGACAACTCCCCCCCCCCAGATTGATAAAGTATGGTACTCTTTTATAAATCTCAGCCATGTGAAACTAGATGCATGTGCACTAATCTGATTTGCACTCCAATTTTTATTAAAAAATGATTGCAGACACTGTACTTAGTCAGTTGCATATAAAAACATCCTTTGCACCACAAAATGATAAGATGTGACAGTGACAGCAACAGTTAAGAAGAAGCATCATTTTACAGATTGTGAAATTGAAATACCCATCGGTGGTTGGTGTTTTTAGATCTGGACTCACAAACAGAACAAAAACAAGTGCATTTAAAAAGAGCAACAGAAGTGATAAGCTCTGTAAGTCCATAGGTTTTTGTAGAGGTAAAAAAGAAATAGTCGCATTACAAACAAGAGACAAAAGACGGTGTTGCTGGAGGTTAACTTTGAACATGAATGCAACAGTCCTTTTTTCTTTCTCCCAGGAAAAGTCTCCTCCCCAGACCCGTTTCCTTGGTTACTGCGGCCCGGGTCTGAACCGGCTCGCCCGCACCGACCCACCCACACGCTCAAAACTTCACTTGACAGAGAGACAGTGACAATGCCCGCGAATAAATAAGAAAATATTTAAAATGAAAATATTTAAAGAGTAGGAGAAACTGCATCAGTACACTTGGTGAGCCTTCCATGCAACATGCTGCCTCATCCCCAAAGCCTTCATGGGTTATTTTATTTATTTATTCGTTTATTTTCTAATCATTTGATGGCCTGACTTAAATAAATAAGTGTTGAAAAATGACTCCATGGTTGAGGTTATATTTCCAACCGCAATGAATGAAATTATGAGGATATTGTTTGGAGCATTTTTAAGAATATCCTTTTTAAAAAGTAACTTAATAGTTACTTTTTATAGTAACATATTACTTTTTGGTGTAAGTAATCAACAAAGTATCTGAGTTACTTTTTTAATGAAGTAACTAGTAACTGTAACTAGTTACATTTTTTCAGTAACTAGCACAACACTGTTCATACCATATATGTGTATATTTATTAGGACTGGGCTGGGCTGGCACGCTAACGTGGTATGATTGCTCAAGCTTTATTGTTATAATCATTTCATTCTAACAGGCCCCACCTTCCCCTGCCAGTCTTGCTGCAGCGGTGTGTCTTTTCTATAAAACAGGAGAGAGCGCGGGTTTATCAAAATGAAGAGAAGTTTTATGTCCGGCACTTACAAAAGAAAGAAAAAAAGAAGAAGAAAAAAGAGACAAGGACAGTGGTAAGTGCTGCACATAATAGAGAAGCTAATCTCACTCAGAGCGGCTCAGTCTGTCCTCCTGTTGAGTTACTGTGTGTCACGAAGCTGAAAACAATGTTGCAAAACATAGGAGGGCCCAGATAGTGATTGAACCCACAACTTCCTGGGTTAAAGTCATGCATGCTAACCAGTCAGCCAAAGGGATACCCCTGTGGCCAAGTAGCCATGGCACATCATCAATCGGAAGCATAGTGACAGGATCTACACTGTCACAATAAGAACAGATAACTTGGACACTTTCTTTAGTTATCAAATTAAAGTGTCCAGTTAAGTTAAACAGAAATGCAAAGTTAGAGAATTTATGGGCAAGAAATCTGGATAATGCACCAAAGGTATGGATGGAAGTTATTGTGCATTTTGTGAAGATTTATCTCACCTCACAATCTAACAGGTGCTGAGATTCTAATCCTGCTTTCTGTCTGTTCACCTGATGGCTGGAAATTCACCGTCTGACTTGTTCCATTTTAATTAGTGCACTGGCTTTACACTAGTTTCCTGTTTTTCAAAGAATTGACTTCAAAATCCTGCTGCTAGTTTATAAAGTACTGAATGGTTTAGGGCCAAAACACATTCAGGATCTTGTGGTTCATTTGTATAGTGCCTCTTTACAGACAAATCAGTTAATTTGTTGTCATCCAATCAGTAATCCTACAAGCCAATTCATATTAAATAATGATAGTTACATAACTAAGGAGAACCAACAGATTGCACTGAATCTTGACTTTATCAACCCCAATTCAATCCAAAAGTTATTGCATTTTTTTATAGCAGTACTTTTAAAGGAAAGGACATTTTGTGTGTGACAATGCAATAATCGTGACTAAAAATTCTAATTGTTGCCCCCCACTAATATGTATACTTTCATAGTAAAAGTTTAACATAAGGTTTCTTAAACTTTCTAATAACCTTTTTCTCAAAAATATATACAGGATTAAACAAATACCTTCACAGTGTTTGTTATCAACATGTTCACATGAGAACATCCACTAGTGCATCCTAAATATCAAAACCTCCATGGAAATCAGTCAGATTGGCTCCCACTTCAGATGCAAATTCAAAATGCTCATATAACGAAAATACTATCAATGGAAATGGCCCACACAGAACATGGACCAGAAGGCACCACATGAAACAGGTGTGAAGTTAAATTACAAGGTCCAATGCTTGTTAAGTGCAAATGGGCCCACATTTTGTGGAAAACATGCACAGTGTAGCGATGCAGCACAGCTTCAAGCTGTGTTGCATCACTCGTCCTTGAGCTTTGACGCTTATACTTGTTCGTTTCTGTTTTCTTTAATCATTGTTAGTCTATCTGATGGCCTGTAGACATGTCTTTTTGCACAAGTTATTCAAATTATCCACATCCTTTGTTATGATGTTCAGCACAGGGGTCCTATGTCCTCACTAAAAAATAGAATAAGAGGAATTGAGAAGTAAACTGAATTAAATTAAGATATCTCTAGTCCTAATAAGCTCCTGTGATAATACTCAAAGTTCTTTAATTGTCCCTGCACTGTCACATTTTATAAAGTAATCAACATGAATTTCTGCGTACAAGCGCATTTGGTTTGATCCACATTCTTCCAGCTGAGCACCTGTATGTTTAATTCATGGGCTCTTGTGGATCACTGAAATGTCTTTTATATTTTAACTACAGCTGGTTATACAAAGATAATGCTGTCACATTCTTAGGCTGACTGGAATACGCAAAACAAAAGGCTGTCTGTGCACATGAAAGCTTTATCAGAGTCTGAACATCTAGATCTACAGATAAGCAGTCGTATGAGGCAGGTGACACATTGTTTCTGATTTAATGTTAGAAATTTCTTCTTCGTAGAGAAAGAAAAAGTAGAGCTGTTTTAAATAGATCAACTCACAGCTTGAATGCTGGAGCACACAATAGAACAGAGTAATAAATCTTGACATCAGAGTTTTTATAATTAAGCCCCTCTCTCTCTCCCTGTGCTCATGTATTAACAAAAACAGACAGATTCAAATGTAAAATAATATATTCACCAACTGGATAGATGATTCACAATAATAGAAAATGATTGCCTATTCTTAAATCTGCTCTGGGAATCAAAGTATAGCACTTAAATATCATTGATGTTGGGTCAATATCACTGTAAAGTGCCTTTTGTATCTTCATTAAAATCCCCTATCTTTTGATCCTGATAATAATTTGATATTTCACTATTAACTAACTAACTAACTAACTAACTAACTAGAACCACAAGCTCTGATCAGATGTTCTCACAATCTAATGCAACTTGAGGTATCACATCTGGTCAGCGGGATCATTAGCTGAAACAAGAAATTTCTAACTCAACTCACATCCACGCTCAAGTCAAGTAAGTTGGTAGAAAAAGTACACCATGCTTATTAATTTGAATGCAATTCAACATTGGAAAGAGATCACTGAAATTCTTCAAGAATTCATTGATAACTCAGCATACATGATGTGATGTTTTATAATCAGTCATTATTACGCCTGAGAGACAGACACATTTTTTTTTAAGGCAGGATGGTAATATATAAGTGATCTTGTAAAATCAGTGTCAAGCCTCTTACTTATTAGGAAATAATGATGCATACTGTGCACACTAACCTTGGGAGCGCCTAACACGACAATCAGCCGGTGTGATGGATGAACTTGACTGCGAAGCAAGCACACTGTGTAAATGCATCCCCCGCCTGCTGAGGTTATTTGCTCCTGCATTCGCTCGGTTACTCAGTCAGCCACTAAGGAGAGCCGGGTCTTAAATCAATCCATTACATCTATCCATCATCTCACTATCTCATGGGGAAACAAACACTGATGGATCTGCACGCATCAACTAGCATACCATCTTAGAAATGGGGCCTGATCCCGTGTCTTCCATATGCTCAGCAATAAACATTTTATGTGTGTCTTAATGAGACCAGGCAGGGAAAAAGAGATAAAATGAGCATATTTGGTTTTAAGCGTGTGCTTTCATCAACAGGTTTTCAGTTTCATTAGTTGTGGCATGACAAGGCGTGATAATAAATGTTTAATAATGTAATTTTTAGGAAATCACAATATTGACACTGTATGCCTGAAGGCATATCAGCCTTTTCCTTTTCTTGTTAAAAGGAAGCACTTTCCTTGTAGTGAGAAACTTGCCAGGTTGAAATAACAATTATGTGATCAGTGAATAAGATTAAATGAGTCTGTTTTCATGGAGAGCTTGCTGAAACAGCTATTCTGAATAGAGCGCATATGGATTCACTTGTGTCCAGGACATGAACCTCCAAATAATTTCATTTACCATGTCTTGAGGTTATTCAGCATGTAGAGGAAATTCAAATGCTAGTAAAATCCTATATTGATATTTTTAAATGCCTTAATTTCTAGCTTGAAACTAAAGGCCCTAGGTTATCATTAAACAATAGCATAAGAAATAAATTAGGCTTAATGGCATTAATAAGAAGTAAAGAATAAAGAATTAACAATAATCAAATAACTCTTTATCTTCATTAGCCTCTTGAACAAATGAGCTCTTCCTCACTAAGAAATATGACTGCAAACTTTCCAAGACTGTGACCAGATGAAATACTAAAAATGTATCTTTGATGCACACATACAAGGGAGATAAATAAATGGGTTCACATGTAAATCAGTCCTGATAGAGTCGTTGTTGTTAAAAAAAGGGAAGAAACAAACAAACAAACAAACACACACACATGCACATTAATAGTTACGTGCAAAACAATCCATTGACCTCAGGGGAAACATGTTTGGTGCCAGGCTTTTGCAAAACTGAAAATTTCCACCTACTGTCCATTGACAGGTAGTTGTTGAAATATGCACTAAAATTTTTAAACAATTTAAATAATTGTACTGCAATACACTTGAGTCAAATTGTTAATGAGTCATTAAAAGGCTTGTACAGAACTTGACAACAAGCTGTCATTTGAATCCGATGTGTTTAAGCAGGGAAACATCTAAAACCTATTTTCTCTACATCCAAGAAAATAATGCTATGAACTGCAGTATTAATTTTGAAAATGTCTTTGTGGGTCCAGATGAATTTCCGTACACATTAAATACTCACCTAGAATATTTATTAATCTGAATACACTTCCAAGTTCATCTACAGGTTTGCCGAATTCAGTAAAGCAAAGAAATCAAGAAGAGGGACAGAGCCTTTGTCAATTAAAGCAGAATATCAGTGCTGTCACAGAATGCTGGCAGATAAAGGGTGAGTATGGATTTTGAATTGCTTGGATATTACAATGCATGTTTATGCATGTTTAATGTTCATATTTAATAGGCTCCCGAACCTCAATGTACTGGAAAAGTTGGACCCCAGCGTAAAATTGGTTAAGAACTCTTGACGTAGAGCAGGGGTGCCCAAGTCTAGTCCTCAAGATCTAATATCCTGCAACTTTTAGACGTATCCCTGAATGACATGCATGAGGGAATTCAGCCAATTGATTCAAATGTGTTCGAGAAGGGATGCATCTAAAAGTTGCAGGATAGTTGCTCTTGAGGACCAGACTTGGGCATCCCTGACCTCGAGGAAACATGTATAAAGCAAATAGCAGCAGGCCCAGAACATTGCTCTGGGGAACACCTCACAACAAAAGTTCAGAGGATGATGTTAAGTTGCCAACTGGAAAAGGACCAGAAGGATATGATGAGAACCACTCAAAAGGTGTTCCTGATATTCCAACCCATTTCTTATGTTTGTGGTAGTCAAGTGATCACACAGGGACCAAGATGTCTTCAACATGCAAAATCACAGAAATCATTAAGTAAAATAACCCTGTATTCAGTTTAGCTAAAAAAAAAAAAGAGTGAATAGAATATTTTACAATACAGACTTATGCTTGTTCTCATGTCCTAGCCGCTCAATTGTATGATACTGCAAATAAAGATTCATCATATGCGCAACAAAACATTTGTCTTCCAGGAGCCTCCGTGGATGTCAATGTCAAATTCCCAGGTAATGGCAATCTAAGTTTTCTTGGTTGCTAAATATCAGTTCATAATAAACAATGCATTATGATTTACTTTCTATAGTCCTGCAGAGGTGAATAATCAGCAGGTGCTACAAGCTTTATCTGTTCATCTTTCACACTGAAGTCATTAATTGGGTTCACATAGAATGAAGCATGAATAATGTGTGATTGCAGTTGTCATGTATCCAATTATCTGCTTTAGTGGCTAACAAATGTGATATATGAAATATAAAAAATGAAAAATTACTAGCATATTATGAATAACTGCTTATTCAAAAGGAATGCTGAGTTGTAGTTCAGCATTTTGGACTAACATATGTCCACTGCATAAAAATTGTGAAGTGTCTTTAGCAAAGTATTTTGCTGCATTTTATTGAAAATTGAATTAGAGATAGTAAAAATCAGTCAGTCGCCTGTGGTACTGACATAACCTATTGGTCTTTTATTGTGCCAGACCACCTCATTATTGAGCACAGAAATGGAACCAGGCTGCCTCTCCATCCTTCCTTCATCAGTCACGCTCAAAGAGCAGCATTACATACTTAGTCAGTGACAGTGGTGTCCAGTGCATCTCAGTTAAATAGTTAAGGGAGGCAACGGAAACTCTATTTGATATAAAGTGTGTTGTAATGTCTGGGCATGACTGTCCCCTGCTTTAATCATCCAGTAACATTAAACACTGGGATATACACTGCGAATTATGGTCAATGTCCTTAGCATTGCCCAAGGTATTCAAGGAAAACTTCAGGTTGTTCTCCACCTTTTGATTATACTTGACTGATGGCAAATGTATGAAGCTCCTGTCCTCCTGCAACATGTGAACAAAGCTGCATCTGCTTTATACCCCTGGAGATACTGCATACTGACAGCACTATGATGACATGCTAATCAGGTACTGCTGCTAACTATAGCATTACCTTTAAGACCTCCACTTTATTCTCTCACATAAAGGTCAGATTAAAGCATCAACTTTTCTTATTAATAACTCTTCTTCCTTAACATCCCACATCAAACAACGATTTAAAATTTCTAAGCTAGATTTAATTTTTTATTTCAGAATCAAGCCCTGTGTTTCAGCCAAAGCCAAAAAGAGGTTTGTTTTTGCCACTTTCTGTGTTGGATTATGGTGATGCTGTTTACATGCATGCTTCCTCACAATGTTTACATGCATTAGATACACTATCACAGAGCTTTGAATTTCAAATCTTTACATACTATTGCTCGTTGTATTCTTGTACTGGTATTGTCTGCACACAGACTGAGTCGTTGCTGTATTTTTATTTACAGGAGTATTTTCGGCCTGTTTCTTTGTTATTTCCAGACTTTAATTCCAAAAAAGCTCATGGGGTTTTTCCTCTTCATACTCAGGATTTATTATTGTTGTCTGTGCTGAAGTGTGAAAAAAGGGTGTTTAATTATGCTGCCTCTAGTGCAAGGAATTAACTTGAAATTAACTTAAAGTTACAGTTTGTAAGAATTACTGACATCTAGAAGTAAAGGTGGTCATATCAAGTTTTGAATGGATGGTGGCCGTCAGCGGCCAAAACATGTTTTCATCTGCGAGTGGATCCAGTGGCCTCAGGTGCATCAATGACTGCCCTACAGGTAACTACTTCAGCATTGTGCGCATGTCTGTCTTCTTCTATGTACATTTATAAGGTGTTACTTATGCCTAGCACCTATCAAACAAAGACGGTACTGCAGTTTTAAAGCACAGAGGGTTCTCACTTCACACACAAAATTTTTCATTCCGAGACAACATAGTGAAAATAGTGGCACAAATATGTCAGCTGCTATAGTATGTAGACCCACAGCATATAGATATAAATTGCTTATTCTATGAGAATAAAACATTAGTAATGATAGTTATTTCAGTAAAGCGATTAGATAAAAAAAGAAACAGTTTTTAATGACAGATTCTTTTTTTTTTTTTACCTTTGATTTTGTTACACACCCCACCTTTGATAATAAAGAAACATAATGTTAACAATTAGTTTTGCTCATGTTTTTGTCAGCTTATTACCAAGAAAAAGCCTGTTGTTACGTCACCAGAGATGGAAATAATCATCCCTTATTTTTGGTTAAAGGATATAATAATTTTGAAAACATATTATCAGCTATTTTATCAGCTATCAGCTATCATCAGATATTAGCGTATTTTAATTGTTAGCTCTTATATATTTATCACTCAGCTTTTTGTCCAGATGTAGCAAATAAAACATGACCTTTTCTGTGTTTATTTGTGTGCTGCACAGGTGGCTGTTAAGTTGCTGAATCCAAGACCCACAACAGAACAGCTGTCACTGGGAGATGTAAGCCGAGCCACAAAATTAAAGCCCAAGCTTTGAAGAATGGATAAGGATCAGTCAGCAACGAGACCCCCGCCTATTGCCTCTGCATATCTAACTTTCATCAGTTTGTGTTGGGCAGCAGCTGCAGTTGAAAAATTGATTCGGTGCTTATTCTTAACTGATGTGTGACACTGAAAACTCATGCTGCCACTAGATGAGGCACACAGAACGGCAGAAGACAGCTCAAAATGGAGCTCATTCCACTTTTTTTCCCTCCAAAAAAACAAATGTCTTTGAAAGGAATCATGCAAAATATTCATTTCAATAAGCAAACATTAGCATCATTTAAATACTCAAAATCTAGATATACAAAAACAGCATCCAATATTCCCAGAGTAAGAAAAGAGAATTTATTTAAACCTATAAAGAACCTCAAATCTTATTTTTCCTCTTTGACTGCAATTGAGTCAGATCAAGCTATGAGTCATGCATTCCATGACTAATGGAGTAGTTGGAGAATACAGCATGCCATGGCAATTCTGCACACCTTTGTTGCATGAAAGAAAATCCAGTACTCCAAGCAATCGAGGCAAATGAATGGAATTCTGAGTATGCCAATTGCACTCTAAAAAATCCTTGAGTGAAATGAAAAGAAAAAACATCTCACTTGGGCAACAAATAAAAAACTAAAACTGAAAAGTCAGTCAGATATAGTTTAAATACATCTCAGTTATCAAATGGTTTTTGTCTGGTTTATCTAAGAATGTTAACTATAATGTGTATGCATCAAACACATTAGATTGATTTATGCATAACGATAGAGGACACAGCTAATATGGGAAGGCCACAAGTCTGATTGATAATTGTAGATGCATGAGGGAGTGATGCTTCAGGTGGACATCTGTTGTTGTGTCAGACCAGGGCTGCCTGTGGTTTCAGAGGTCATTGACCGTTTTCAACCATATGTGTTCTGATAACAAGGAGAATCACTGTTTTTCAAATAGCAACCTAACTGGCAACCTTCTGGGCAGGGACGAGATCTCTAAATTGGCGTCTGTCATGCCACAGTTAACTCCTGTAAGGCTGCAAAACCTAAGAGGATGGTTCCAGGTTTTACTCTTTAATTTCACCCCTAAAACAGTGCAGGCTGTACCTGCTCTGATCACGCTCTGTGCTCCCTGCCATCACCTTCTGTCGTCAGACAAACTTGGCAGGTTTCACTGGGAAGTGAGGAACACAGAGCTCAAAGGACCAAAGGATGCTCCAGTGAAACATCTGCTGAAATGGTTTGGAGCTATATTTTGTGTCAGATCATGTCACTGAAAATTACACTAAATTGCGTCAGTGTATAACTGTGCAGTCGCTGATATAAAATGTCTCAGTACCATGGCACCTACTGAGCCTCTTCAGTGTTAGCACCGTGACATGGTTGGCTTTTAATTGGTCATGCCACTGAATTTTATGAAGCTGATTTGCAATGCTGTAATACTGCAGGCATTTAGCTTAAAATATACCTGCAATATGTATCCCTTGATGACAATATGATCATTAAAAAAATGAAAAAAAAAACTACAACCTTTTCAGAATGATGAAGTACGGATGTTGAGATTCAGGCAGTTAGTCCACTCAAAATCCACTGATCATTTGCTTACGTGACATACATACGTTTAGCTTCCTTAACTAATTGCAGCAAGGTTGTGTGCAATGGTTGTTATAAGAGACACTTAACATTTGCAGAGTATAGATGGTGATGTGTGTGTCTCTTTTTTCATAGTCAAAAACACAAATGTAGTTGATAGTTGACAGTACCACAGAGACTACTAGTAAATTACAAGTGCTTCACATGGGTGAGTTGGGACATTTTTACCTTTCTATTGCTTTCCTTGAAATGGAGCTTATGATCTTATCTGGATGCTACATCTATTATGTGTCTGATGTAAAATAAGTTTTAACTTGTATTTCTCCAGTCACTTATCTGGCCATCAGCTCTCCTTACTAGTACTAATAAGGGGTTATGAAATTGAAGCCCCCCCAGAGCTTCATTACTTCATGGCTGTCATGGGACTCCCTGTCTTATCTTTGGCAGCATTTCCACTGTGTGGTACAGCTTGTGTCAAAATGGTATGGTACGGTATTTTGTGCATTTCCATTGTAAAAGGCGCCCATCCATCCATCCATCCATCCATCTATCTATCTATCTATCTATCTATCTATCTATCTATCTATCTATCTATCTATC
>JAOXYM010000020.1:5339925-5350856 GCA_028567055.1 Leptatherina wallacei
GCAAGTCATCCAATGATCTGAAGGTTGGCAGTTCGTGTCCCGCCCCACTATTGTGTCCTTGGGCAAGACACCTTACCTGCCTTGTCTCCAGTGATGGCATCACTGGTAATAACTGTAGCTTTGAAATAAAAGCATCTGCTAAATGACTGTGTAATGTAATGATAAAGTCAAGTTAAAATAAAGTGTCCAATGATGAAGTGGTTGATTTGGAGATCTGGGAAAATTACATCCATTTTTGGGATGAATACACTTTTCATACCCCCGGATATGAAGCAAGGTAGGAAGGCAAATTATGGACAGTATTGTTTGCAGGATATGTTTTCCTTACCGTTGTATATTCTAAGGTTAATCTGCATATGACTTTATGAATTCATGACAAATGAATGTCCTGGTCACCGGGCTCTTCTTTTCCTTCATCTTCATGTTATTGTTTATAAAATCTCCTTTTCTAAATGAAAATCAAAACAAAATAAATGATGATTATTTAAATTCTCTGTCTTAATGTTGAGTCAATTTTTTTGTGGGTGAACACTATTTTACATGGGACTCTTAAAGTAACAAGCTGGACTATGAACTTTCCATTTTGCTGTGAAATGAATGACTCTGTAATGATAGTCTGAGCCTATATTGCATTTCATATTACTTGAGCATGGAGAGTACAATGTTTCCAGAGTAAATTTTCCACGTTTCTGACCAGTTTCTGAGGACATCGGAGCACCATGGCAGAACAGGTGATATTTTGATTGTCTGTTGGTGGAATTGTTTATTTCTGTCCCTTCCCCTCTGCCACAGGGCAGTATAATTCAACCAATACTCCACATCCAGAAACTGATACAAAAACAATTCTGCAGAATCCAATACGTATGAGGTGCACTGGTGCCTTAAACTACTAAATAAAACTGCCAGCTCATGAAAGCATCAAACTGAGATATAAAACTCAGCAGAGAAACGTAAGGGAAGCACTAGCACAGCATGAATATCCACATTACATCAAAGGTGCTCATATCTGAAGATGTGATTCAAGTGAATGATGTTTCGTTATTAAAGAGAGAGGGAAGAGAGACTTAAAAAAAGAGAATACTAACTTTGCAAAACTAACTTTGTTTTTAAAGGAAACTGTGCAGGCTGATATTTCCTGAATGTCCTTCTGAAGTGTTGTTTGTCCCAACAGTGATGTTGCTTAATAGATTTATAAGCGTGTGTGTGCGAGCACATGTCCTGAATAGGCATTATTTGCCCAGCGCTTTGAAAGAAAGCTGATTAAAGAGTGAATGAGGAAGCTGATTTCTACCCACAGTGGGCCAACAATGTGCAGGATTAATCAGACCCAGCTCTTTACCGTACAGGTTAATTAGGGTTAAATGATAATTAGGACACCATTAAAAAGGCAAACAACCGCCAAGGACCCTTAATCCGTGCAATGCTGAGCTGCTGCAACAAGGTTTGTTTGTTTGTAGAGGGGTGTGTTTATGGACAAAAAGGCGATTTTGCGAATCCAGTTTTTCAAGGATATTTGTGAATAGATGCTCCAGCATGTGCGATCGTGACTGTGAGAAAAAATATAAATGGAATTTTATCTGTTAAAATGTGTTAACATGATTTTCTTTTAGCATGTACTGAGTATTTCCTTCTTTGAGAAGGCATGGCCAGTAACCTCATCTTGAACCTCAAAAAGGGCGTTGACTTTTCAGCGATGAAGCCATGGGGAGGACTGTGGAATACTCTGGAAAATGATTTAAAATACTATCAAGTTAAAGCCGAGTGTAAAATGACTTAGCGGTAGCGAATATCATCATGTGCCTCCACCACAACTTCATATTAACTGCTGTTGTGCTGGACTGCTTCTGAAAAGTTCACTATCATGAAAGCAGAATTAGGACTAATCCCCAGAATGCTTTGCACCATAACTGATGGGATGTAAATGCATCTGGATTGAGCTGGAACATCCTCTTTGTCCCTTCTCAAATACAACAATTTGCTCCCACTTTGTGCTTGCTAATGTGACACACGATGTTGCAGGGAAAAATTGGAATTGATTGGAGACTTGGCTAAAATGTCTCAGGTTGTGACCCCTGAAGCTCAAAAGCATTTTTCCATATTAGTATTCTGCACCTCACAGCTTCTACCTTGCAGGCAAGGCTTTAGAGCATGAATAGAATCAATCAGCATTACTCTGGCTCTGCAGATTTCTTAGTTCATCTAGTTATTTTAGTTATCTGTCTTTCTCTTTTATTACTATTAGTAGTATTAGCATTAATCAAAATCTGTATGAATCAGTTTCATGGGTTGTTTTTTCATCCACATTAAGGCACAAAACGCTGGCTATCAGTGAGAAAGCATTTGCAAAAATAAAGAAATCAAGTGTTTATGTGCAACCTTCAAAGTCTTTGTCACTTTTATGATTTACTGTCTCATTCATTCATTGCACTTGATAAATACCCCCATTATTCCACCAGTGGTCATAATGATATTGGTAATAATAGCCAGAGTGGTTTTTGCTCCCTTACTTAGGCTTCTGCACCAGCCCAAGCTATTTCGAGACCATCGCCATACTGCACCTATATGTACACAAGGTACATTTATCAGCACATATTACTCAGCATGCATGAAAGAAAGCCTGAGCACCGATAGGAAGACTGTACATTTACAGTGGGCATTTTATTCCATCTTATTTTCATTTTACTCTTTTCTTAGAGGCCTGTTTGTGGGGGTCTCTTGTGTTTTGACTGAGTAATTCCTGAGCCGCGATAAGAGCTTGGATAAGCATAATGATGTTTGGAAGTGTGAAGTTTTCACTCCCTTTAAATGGAGATGGTGATTTTCTCCTTACACCTCTGTGGTTACTTAGAGCGTAAGCTATGGCCAGGAATTTCAATGCCAGGTCTTACTCAGACAGGTTTTCCTTGTGTGTGTCAGTGTGAAGGCACACTTGTGCCTGTGTGTGATCTGCATTCCTTCTTGGTTTTACCACCCAAAAGGTACAACCTCCTCTAGATGAGGTTTCAGCAGACAACATAGTACTCCTTGCTGGAGTTGAAGGGGTCACCTGTTGTTGTTTATTTCTTTGCCCAGTCAGTTGTTTAAGTCCAGGCTGTGTGTATGTGTGTGAGATTGTGGTATAGTCAGACTTTTTTTTTGACAGTTTTTTTTTTTAATCCTAAATGGTACAGATGGGAATGTCCAGCTCTGTGCATGAAGTTTAGAAAAACTGCACTGATATACAAACACAGGTGCAACCATCTCATTTCAGTAATGGCCAAAGCAGTTTACCAGGTGCAGCATAAATTAGTGCAGAGGCAAAACATGCAGATCTGTAATTGACAAACTACTCAGGCACAGCTTGTTTCTTGTTCTTGCATTACAGGCCATATCAGCATTAACCTGATTACCCGTTCAGTTAAAATATTTTGAAAAAAAAAACTTGTATTGAGTGTACTTTGATAAATACACACTTCCATGATGCCACAATACTGGACTTTTCAGGTTATATGTATTAAATGTGCTATTATTCTTTCTTTTTATGATTTAGGATCTGATAGTATTCACACAGACTGTAAATGTAGAGTTGTCATTGAAGCCTAACAAGTAGCCAAATACTAAATGATAAGAAAACTCTTTTGGACTGAAACACACAACTGTTCACCCTCTGGATATCTGTATAAAGCTTTTATTTCACAGACATGTGAATAAAAAACCTGACAGTGTGTCATGGCCTCCTCACCATTTGGTAACATTACACTTCTCTGCACTCAGGGATAACCATCAGTGTAGATGTGGTCTAAATATGGATGACATGGTCTGTCTATTAAAGCAACACCAGAGATGTGTGTGAAACTTAAAAGCATGTGCCTTCAATTCATTTTTAAGAACAATGACATTCATTATGCTTATTGCAGAGCCTGAATCTGCCCTGGAGCAACTACAGCCTGAGATACTGCAGTTTTTTACTTTAATTTCCAGCCTAGTAACAAACCATTTCACTTTACTGAACCACACGCATAAAACAACTAGATAACAACATGCTTTCTTCATAACAAATAACGTTAAAAAAGAGGATGCAAGATGAATGCAAACTTAACTTTGTTCCTGCTACAGGTAACTGATTAGTTCTCTTGTTATTGTTTTGTAGCAATTGCTTTGCTTGGCTCCATCGGTGGTGTTACTGACATACAGGTTTGCGATCATGAACAGAATAAAATCATGGTCATTTCTTCCTTTGCGCTGCTTTGTTGTAAATCGGATGAGATAGATTGCACATGTATTAATTTCATTCATACACCACATTCACACCCTTCAAAAATGTAAGAATAAGCAAACCACACTACAGATAAATTAAAACAGTTTTTTTTTTGTCTTTGTGTGTTTGTTCTGTCATCAGATACAATTTATAAAATGAAAGGAAAAATACTTAATTACCACTTGAAGGGACATTATAATGAATAATGACAAATAAAAAATATAATGACATATAATTAAAGATATATGAATGAAATAATCAAAATGAAATATGCAGTCTTTTTTGTTAGGTCCTGAACATTAACCTAAATTGATCACTTTTTAGCCTTTATTTGACAAAGGATTCATATGTATGGCTGTGCATGTGCAGAGCTCAGATAGAAATTTGTTTGTCTTTACATCCAACAACTGTTTAGGGAGCCCAAGAACAAAAATAGTCAGATTCTCTAGAGTTACATTAAAACTTAAACACGAAGGAGTTCAAAAAAAGTTCTGGTGGAATTGTTGATGCATGACGTCTTTTAGCGAGACATTCCAGGCTGTATTCTACTTTCTACAGTCGTTTGAGAAAGATACAGCTTGACGGTTGCTCTGATGACATCTTCTTGAGTCATTCTGAATAAGTTTACACCAGTGAAGAATTTCTTCCAACACAACCTTATTCCTTGCCTCGCACTTTTCGCCGTTGGTGCAACATCACAACCTTGCAAGGTGCAAAATTTGAAGCTTGTCATTTTTAGCAGAACATAAACGGGGCAGTATGTGAGCTTTGTGAATCATTCTGTCTAAAGAGTAGAAATACTTTAAACATTGAACTTTGCACCCAGTAAAATTCCCCTTTAAACTTCCCAAATGTCCCCTGCTTTAATAGTAAGTGTCAACATCACAGTTTGTAAATTTATATTTATTCATTTATCTATTTTGCTTTGATGATAAACTTTATTTTTCTGATCATGGATCTTGTGGATTCAAGTAAAGTGACTTAGCCAGGACCTAATTGGTTCTTTTCTTCTGAAACTGTATGACTTTCACAGTATTTTGGAATGTCATTTAGGATTCATGACCAATGTTATCCTCCTAACACCTTGCTGCCTCATTTCATCAAACTCCTCCTTCATACTTAACATTGCAGTCACTCTGCTGATGATGCGATATTCCTGCCCAGCTTAACAATAAACATGCAAAGGTTACGCTGCTCCAAACAAGTGCATTCTATCTTGGTTTGGTGGCCAGCAATTGTCTAAAACTTTTTCATGTTCTTTGGCAAGCTTTTATTTTAAAAATTTTGTGCAGAAAATGGAAGGATTTATTTTCCCTTTGACTACATCTATAGAGGTGGAAGTTATGCAGTGTCCTTCACACTGTCTGAGTTTCCATCAAAACTCAGATTTCATTTATATCCTCTGCACCAAGTCTGAATCACTTGCCCATTTGTTTTTCAGAACTAGATTATGCAGCTCACTACCCATAATACTATTTTAGGAAGATGGCCAATGTGGCCACAGTTCCTTTCTGTACTGACTTTAGAGACATCGATCTTGCTATATCCTTTGCATTTTTGTTGACTCACTATTTGTTTTTTCAAATCTTTTTGCAACTCTTTCTCCATGTAAGGCTATGATGCAGGATAGCAGCCAAAACTGAGAAAGCTCTGATGTTCACAGGTCATTTTGTAAAACTTGTTGATGCAGCAATGCCACCTAGAAATTGAGAAGTGTGCTACAAAAGGTAGTTCACAAAAGCGTTAACTGTAATTGTCCACTTGTTTTTGAATCGTTTCAAATTTTAGTGACATATTTCATAAAAGTGTATTCACTTCTGATCCATAATGGAACTTATTCTAACTCATAAAACATTTATTCACCTCATTAAAGGCACAATATATATGCATACCATGCTGTTTGAAAAAACTGAACATGTTACAGGAAAAAGCAATATTTGCAACTGTACTACAAGTTTGATTACAGGTCATTTAATTTATTTATCTTTTATTGTGTCTTTTAGGAGCACATTGTGCCTTTCTAAAAACATTGAAGCTGTACACCCTGGAGTCACATAGCTTTTATAGGAGAAATTGTTTGATGTTGAAAAAACATCAGGAGCGATAAAAGTGAAAAGCAGGGGAGAGGCTGAAGCTATTTTATAGCTGGAGTGCAAAGGAAAATGCAATTACTGGGGAAGAGAAGGTGGGGAGCAGCTGAGTTATGAGCATCACTAAGGATGTTTCCATCTTTTCTACTGACTGACATCCAGGTTGAAACACAGTACTGATTGAATAGATTTAATGTTCAAGGCTTGAAGTTTGCTGGCCCTTTAAAAGTGGGATTATGATTATCAGTTCAACTTCATCAGCTCTAAAAGGCCCTAAAGATATTACCTGATTCACTTACTTTAGTCAGGTTTGTGTCATGTAACTCTGGAGTATGAGTTGATATTCTTGGTCCGCATGATGGGTATCACAACATCCATCCATCTCTTTCACCGGTTTATGGTTGCAAGTAAGTATCATGGTATTTGAGGTCAAATTGTCTGAATTGTGCATAATATTCAACTCAATTAAATGTAAATTGCATGTGAACATGATTTTAAAGATATGTGCATGGAATTTACAGTGATGGAGGAAAGAATAACAAAGATTACGACGACAAAACTTCATGAATTCATCGTGTAAAAAAGAAACGGATACATAGCTGAGATATTACATGATGACCACTAATTGATGCTGGTCATGAGGTAAGAATGGTTCTTAGGTTATGTTTTTGATGCAGATGAAATTTGGATTTTTAATCCTTTTTTTATCTCCAAACTTCAAAAAGGGGTTTCCTGGAGAAAGACCCCCAGAAGGGCATATTCATCGAAAGCTTCACATCAGCTATATAGTGAGGAAATGTCTTCAGTGTGCCATACTACTTTATGCCTTCAGGTCCAAGCAATTTGAATGTTTCTTTTATTACATATGATTGAGTAATTACATTTGCATCTACTTCTTTTTTCATTTTCATCTTCATTCAATTTCAGTCTGCTTCAAAAATCTTTACATTAAATAGAGGAGCTCCGAGCTTTTCCTTCATGTCTGATTTCTTTCTCCAACATTTGAGCCGTCATTTCATTTCTATTTTCCCACGCTGTCAAACTCACCACATTCATGAGTCTGTCATCATAACTCTGGTCCAATCATCCTCTTTTCTGCTACTTCTCAATCAGCCTGATCCCGTTTTTTTAAAACCCTCCTCTGTTCTGTCATTCCCCCTCCTGATACCAGAGGGGCCTCATCAAAAGTATCTGCCACCTCCTATCTCCACTCATCCACCACCAACCTCTAGACTCCGGGGGGGGTCCGATCCTATTTCCTTTTTCATTCCACATAAATGAAGCAAATTCCACTTTTGCAACAACAATATAACTTGTTAAATTTTTTCAATGATCTCTATTGAACTGGTTTGAATGGAGAAGTATTTATTCTATATAACTGCTTTTATTTAACTTACTATTTACAATTTCATCGTGTTATTTTGGGGGTTTTATTAGAAGGAGTTTGCTTGCTTTAGTGATCCCCAACCAAATTTTCTTTTTCATCAACAGAAAATGCTGCAGCACCTCATCTAATTCTGTTCACTCAGTTGTAGCTTCTCCCTCAAAGAGTAGATCTGCAGTGTTTGTTTGAGGGTGAGCCAAACTAGTCACTAAGCAGGAATTATGCAGATGTCCCTAACCCTCATGGTGATGTTATTAAGTCCAAGAAGAAAGGTCTGGACTACAAACAAGGCATTTCTGACAGTTCCGGAGAAGTGCCTTCAGGGGCTTTGTAACTTAGCAGAAATATTTAAAGAATAGCTCTTTAACACACTGAAAGAAGCATAATGTTGCGTCAGTAAAAATATGATCTTGTACACTACATATCCATATGATTAACAATTATATCCTGAGTCTGAACCTGTGGGCAGATGTCAGTTAACTCAAACTGTTGAAGGAGAAGACTATCTTAAAAAGTTAGTTGCATCTCAGGAGAACTCAAAAAGTTATATAATGCAAAAGAAAACAAAACTCTGCTGCAGCTGCCCCTTTGTGGAGAAAAGCCCTCTCAAGGAAGTACACAAATTCTTTTCCATCATACAAAATGTCAGCTTCCATAACAGCTTATTAAATTACAGGTAATAATCCAAATCTCAAATTTACTGCCTGAAACGCCACAGTCCTCATACAGAAACTTTTTTCTGGAGACTGTTTAGCTTATGGAAAGACTGATGCGATTCTTTACAAAAGACAATCCAGTATTTTCTAGCTTTCCACTAAATTAGACCATAGGTCAATCTGACTGCATTTGCTGTCGGAATCGCTTTGCTTTGATTCACTGCATTCAGAGCATCCACTCAGGGTGCATTGAATGCCCTCAAGTATTGATTGAATTAGACAAAGAACCCTCATGAGGAGAAAAAAGACAGAATGCAATCATATTCCCATTAGCAGCAGGCTGGATGGGAGAAGCGTGTGCTGGCCTTTTCTTTCAGCCCTTCTTGTTCAACATTAATTACAGTTCATTTCACACGTTCTGTTCTTTCGGCTTCCCCACTTTCCTTTTGCAGCCCCCACCCATAAGGTTGCTCTCCCTCAACTTCTGTGAATTAAAAACTGAATGACGCATCAGTCAATGGTCAGAATTATTTAAGATGAAGCTTCTTGAACCCCATACTTGAATTATGTCAGGAAGTCATGTCAGGAAGTCAAACAAAAATTTCAAAGGTTGAGATTAATGCGATGCCTGATGTGCACATTAATCAAGCAATGGACACTAAGACTGGTTTCAATAAGCTGTTAAAGAGGAACATTGAGAGTAAATGCTTCCATGATAGTTTATGTAAGCAGAGCGAGCCTAGTTCTTTTCTTCTAAAGCTTTTGGCATCTAAAGCTTTTGCCTCTGAGTAAATGTCTTACTGTGTTTTCATCACTGTCAAAGATTTGACTGGTATTCCAAATGTTGCAGCAAAATTCTTTGGTTTGCACGAGTAACTTTGATCGAGTGCAGATTTGTTTGAGATTTCATATTTTGCCAAGGGGTTTGCAAAGGAAACCAGCCCATAGAGGGGTCATTTTGACAACTTGGAAGGCAAGTAAAAGCCAGATTTTATGGCATCAAAGCAAAATGCTAACACAAAGAAGAACCTTTATGGTGCAGTCATAAGTTATAAATATTTCTCTTGCAGGGGAGGACAATAAGTTAAACAGGCCTGGTATGTTTTCACTCTGAAGTAACTGCTGAACAACATCCATTGTTAAGTCCTGGCAAAACTTTCTTTCACTGTGTGACAGTAAGGGTCCTCACCCAGGAGGTGATCGGTTCAATCAACGCCTTGGCCCTTCTTCATCTTGCCACAACTGCTACTGGTAATTCTCAACATCATAAGCATCAATATTATTACACAGAGAAAAGATTGAAATTATCATCAGTAGCAAGATGGGATTTCTATGATTGTGCAGAACTGAAGAAGAGATATGCAGCTATTACACTATTTCTTTTAGCCTTTATTTTAGAATTGCAACACAATTTCCATGGACCACTATGATCTGTCATCAGTTCCCATTGATAAAAGGGAGAACAATGTTGACATAGTTGCCTTTAGTGCGATCATCGCTGCACGTGAGGCCACTGGATTCACTCACAGATGAAAACTAATTCTAAAAGAATTTTGGCCACTAATGGCTACTGTCCATTCACAACAGTTTTTTGGTAGTTGAAGTAATTTCTATGCACATTTTACCACTAGATGTCAGCAATTCTTACACACTGTACCCTTAAAGATTCCCACCCCTACTGAACAGCTGTGAAATCTTAAAGCAATGCTAGTAAACTTGTTACACTTTGGCTCCACCTGATGATGGTTGATTCAGCACGTCTTGCATCCTGTCTCCTCTCTGGGCTCTCTCCACTGTGTCATGGTACTGTAAAGTTAAACCCAGCTGTCACACGATGATCTGGGCAGGAGAAGAAAGTTATGAAAAGAAGTGCAGAAGGGCAACAACGGTTCCAGGAATTTCCATCATAAACATTAGTGTACCATCAAAATGAGTCAGAAGGACGTAGTTTTAAGGTTTTAAAGTTTTAAAGTTATTTAATGTGTCTGTAAAGAAACCTCTTGTCAGTGTGGCTAAATAGAAAAAAGGCTTCAATTTGCTAGGGTGCATTTATCTCGGACTTGATTAAAAAAGGTCTCGTGTGTTGATTTGTCCAGGTTTACTTTGGTCCAGAGTTGTGTTCACATCAGAGTAAGATTAGTGGATGATGTGCAGCACCCATCATGCCCACTGCTTACTATACAAAGCTGTGGGGGCTGCATTATGAGCTGGTGTGACTTAAGTTAGTCAGGTCCAGGTAAGGTGATTACCTGAGTATACCTTATGACCAGTTTTATATGACAATGCTAAAGCCCCTTTCAGACTTGCTCTGAAAAGCGGTAATGATGCAGACTTTGTCTTTTATACCGTTTACATTCAGACAAACATTCTGCTCTTTAAACTCAGAGCTGTAGCATAGTGTAGCATTTACCGGCTAGCCCCCCATGTCATATGGAAATGTTGCGGCACGTTGTTTTGCCTGAACGCACAAGAAACGTTCCGGACAGGTTGCAACACAAAGACGTCCTACCCTGTTTCGACAATCGACTTATCCGGAAGATTTCCCGATATCTGAACGTAGCCGG
>JAOXYM010000020.1:5361142-5372622 GCA_028567055.1 Leptatherina wallacei
CTCTTAAACCCACAGTCTCTCTCTCTCTCTCTCTCTCTCTCTCTCTCGCACACACATACATATACACACACACACACACAAGGATAAAGATGGGAATAAAATGTAAGATAAATGTAGATAAGTGGCAAGTATAAAGTGCAAAATGAGGCGGAACCTTTACGTAAAGACAATATTTAATACACTGGGAAGAGAGTGGTGCATCATTTTGGGAGGTATAACTCATACATTTGTTTTGGCCAAGGAAGAGGTATACTTGTGATTACATTTCTTTTCTTTGTTTATTACAAAATTATGAAAAAAATATCTAGAAGAATTGAATCAAACTTGATGGGAACGTTGGAGGATGAACAACGGAAATCTTTGGTAGATTTTGGTACAAGTTTACCAGTTTCTTTAATGCTTTCATTAAACATTAAATGCAAAAAATATTTAGAGTTTTAGATTAGCAGAAATCAAGTCTGTGTGGGCACTGCAGCATAGTGGCATCCTGACCGGATACACTTCCTTTGTGTCTCCTGCAATCAGACTTTCTCCAGTCTGTGCTAGCTGCACATCTACATTTGTGCATGTTAGTCTCTCTGCAGTACTCCATCATGGGCAAAAGTTCAGATGTTCCATAAATCATATTCCTTGACTAAAAAGCCTCCCAGTATGAGGGAGATACGACATGAGTTGATGACTCTGGTTCCCCAGAGATAAAGTTGTGCTTTGAGCTGCTTGGAGTGTTTCAAATGAGGTTTTCTGTTTTGGTTTTGGCTCATTCTGTGTTGATCCAAGATACTGTCGCACTACACCTGCAACACCTTTCTTTGACTTGCAAAGTAGGACCAATCTCGGCAGAGAATACCAGTGTATTTAAGCGTTTTCCTTTAATATGCACTATGTCCTTTGTTAATATTCACTGTTATATGCTATAGCACAACCCCTCCAAGTCCTGTGAATAAAACCCTACCAAATGTGATAGCTACAGTCCTTACATTCATGACATGTTGTGAGAACTCTTATTTTACAAGATACATAACTATCATTCTACCCAGAACAGTAGTGAAAATATGTGCTTTCATTACAGGACATCACCTTTTCCAGGCATTGCTAGTCTGTAATTTACCCTCGTGGGCAGAGCATATGTTCTTTAATTCCATTAGAGTGTGACTGCTGCATATTCTGTTTAATGCAGACATGGTTGATTGGTGATATTACCAGACACCCATATATTTTAGATTCTGAGTGCTAGAGTAATGTGACTGTACGAATACTGATCAGCTTGATACAGGGATGCAAGCTTGACATTGATGTTATGCAAATGCACACCACTCTGACTGTGTCCACAAACTCTCAGCACCTTCTAGTGTCAGCCGTGAAGTTCCATATGATCTAGCGATAATGGAACCTTGTTTTATTCACCCAAAGTAATGGAGGACACCAGGTATAATCATAGCTGGATAAATAATAAGCTTATACCTATTCATCTTTGTCTCTTACCATTGTCTCCTCTGACTCACGGACGTGGAGGGTCCCTCTGAAGGACATTACACGCTGTTTTACAAAGAACAATATATGACCTTTGCTTTATGCTCTGTGTACAAAACCAATGAATTATGAATCAAACCTCAAGAACATGAAATATAAATGATAAGATTGTGTGTTGAATTTTTAAAGTTCAAAGTAAAAGATTAACCCTGCTCTCCCTGCAGCTGATAGTCAGTTTCAGAGAGACAAACAGCTGTAAACTGTGTAGCAGATCGCTCCCTGAGCTACCCAATCTGAGCATCTCTGTGATTTTAATTTTGAAGAAATATATATCTATCTTGGACACTGAAGGCCTTGCCCAAACAAACCCAGCTTTTTAATAGAAGTGGCAGCCCACTGGTGGGATATCCTGAGCCCTGATTGAGGATTGTATGCGCTCTTTTTTTTTCAGGGCATAAGCTGTTGACAGGGAAACTTTCTTTGATTCTAAATCTGACTGCAGGAAAAAGAGAGGTTTGAAAACACCTGGCACAGGGCAGCGTGTAGCTCAACTGCTTGAGCAGCCGACCCATGTACAGAGGCCATAGCTCCTCATTGCAGCTGGCCCAGGTTTGAGTCCAGCCTTGGGCCCTTTACTGCATGTGATTCCCTGTTCTATGACCCCCTTTCCTGTCCAGCTACTTTCAATAAAGGCCACTAGAGCCAAAAAATCCTTTAAAAGAAAACACCTGGCACTTTGTATTTCCTTTTTCTATTCAAATATTCTTAGGTCATTTAAGGATCTTTCCTAACACTATAGAGGATATAGCTTAGTCTTGCTCAAAATCAAAGCTTACAGTAAATATTACCAAAACGACATATGTTTGACAGTAGTTGCTTGAAGCTAAAAACTCTTATACTGAATTGGAAAATAGACTGTAAAACAATTTTTCATTATGTTATTGTTCAGGATTTTTTTTAGTGCAAGTCTAAAAAATTGATGATGTAGGGGATTTCATACTTAAGGCGAGACAAAGCTGACATCTATCCATCCATCCATCCATCCATCCTTGTAATAAATATAAAACAGTTACCACCAGTTAGCTTGTACAAAAAAAAAAAAAACCTCTTCAAAAGGGTCATCAAGAAAAAAGAAAATCTTTGGATAGTTGGGTCAGAAAATAATATGTTAATGTTAATTAGGGTTATCTTTGAGGGTGTTTTGTGCTTTGTGCCAAAACAGCAAGTCAGTCTGATTTTAACTAACCTCTAAGATAAGGCATCAAAGTTCTCTCCTCTGGCCAATCCCCTAGCACTAATACTCTGAACGAAGCAATTGATGTGAGCATCTTAATTACGCTGCACTCTGAGATAATGATAATGCTTGCATAGCCTGATTGAAGATGGCTGCACAAATGCAAATATGGACACACACACACACAGGTTGAATGTCAAAACAAGGTGAAAAGATAGGAGTTACGCTTTTTTTGCTCTGTCCTCTTGCTTTCTTCATGGATTAACTCACAATATTGTTTATTGACTTTTATTCAACAAATTAGAAGCCATTGGTCAAGCTTAACCCCGATTACCTCCAGACTAGATTTGTTTTCTCTTAACATTTTTCTTCTGTGAATGGTACTTCATTTCCAAATATTGCTGAACTTCAAACAAGCAATGACAGCCGTTTATATCACGTTTAGACAACTAATTAAATTAAAAAGCTAAGAAAACTGTTTACTTCACAAATTCATTAGCAAAGACGCCCTGATTAATACTTTTCAATGAAACTCCATATGTGGAACTTTTCTTCATGTGGTGACAAGCATCCCATAGTTTACCTGTTTATGCATATGTTCCACTTAAGGTGGGTGTGCTCTCCACAGCTGTGAGTATGAAGAGCTAGTAAAGTGGGATCCATTTGGGAAATGGCCTTTCCCATCATCCCTCAGGATGGACTGATTTGCCTGATAAATGACCACAATTATGTATGGAAAGAGTGACATTTTAATTGTACTTGAGTATGACTTTTAAGTAAGCCAAGGGAGCTTGAAAAGCTACCACCAGTTCGCTTGTAAACTAAATGTTTTTCACTTTATATTGACTGGCTTTAATTTTAAATGAGGTTGTGTTATAGAGAGAGATAAATGCTGGAAGTAAATCAGAGCTGGGCTTCCACAGGTTCAAACACTGAGCTGCATACAGAGGAGCTGTTTCTTCAGGCAAAGATAAGCTATAGGACACACTTAAGACAAAAAAAAGCTTCATTCATGACAATATTTTATGATAACTCAATGTACATAGCACATAAGAGCAACCCAAAAAGCAAAAAAAAGTTGAAAATAATAGAGTTAGCAGCAAGAATTTCTAATAATGAACTGATAAAAGTGAAGCTTGTATCAAAATACCAGAAAAAAACAAAAAATAAATTAACAAAAAGCTCAAAGTTTGAAGCCTTCTTTTAAAACCTGACGTTTTCTGTTCCCTGCACACAAACCAGCTGCTGGATCCATAAAAGAGGGGCTCTGCCTCCCATTCTACCAACACCCTGGGAATGGAGATTTTATTGTGTTGGGAGACAATTATGTTTTTTATATGAAATGGGACTAAACCGTTTATGGCTTTGTAGGTAATTGGAAGGATTTTGTTTTTAACTCTAAATTTTACAGGGAGCCAGTAAATGGAGGCCAAAACTGGACAGATATGATCAAACTGGGTTGTGCACCGGTCAGTATTCTGGTAGCAGAATTCTAGAACAACTGAAGGATTGAAAATAAAGTTTTGAGATCAAACAGCTAAAATGGTTTTGCAATAATCAAGCCTTACATTAGGAGAGTGAAAGAAGCCAAAAATAGTGAGACCAGCATGACCTGAGCATCCAACCTTCACTCCTCCACCCTGCAGGAACTCTTACATTTTTTGGTGAGTAAAATATGTTTTGCATATCCTCTGAAGGGTGCCAAACTGATCAGCTGAAATTTTGGAGAACAACAACAGTTAGTGTAAAGTCTCTATCTCACTTTAAAACAAAATTAGTTTCTTTCTTCTTCTGTTTTCAAAATATTATCGTCTCCCTTTCTCTTTCAGTAATAAAGGACTTTTGTTTATTTTCTTGTCTATTTTTAGGGATATGTGCTTTCTTGTTTTCGTCGCCCTTTGTTTTGTGATGCTATTTTATTGTGTCTATTTCCATACAAGGTTTTGTCTTATTAAAAATGATCATTACCTGATGATTATCTTCCATCTCTGGAACATGTGCACATCTTGGCCTTTGCCCACAGACTATTTTGTACACCAATGTTCATGGTGCCTGTTGAGTAAAAAATAAACAATAGTATATATTTATGAATTAATTAAATGGATTGCAATCAGGAAGCAGAATGGGAATTTAAATGTAAATTCTCAGCCCAGACTTATCACAAAGCGTGTAATGGGTACATTTATCAACATGTCCAAAGGGTAGTGTCACAATCCATGGTTGTAAATTGATGATAGATATCCCTAGGCTGTTGTTTCCTGTATGGCAACATTAAAGGTGATATGACAGGAACTGTGAACCATTAAACTGTAAGTCTAAAGCATTTCCCTTAATCAATAATAATAATAATAATAATAATAATAATAATAATAATTTTGATTTTTACGGCACTTTTAAAAAGGCAGTCAAAGTGCTTTACATGGCATCCATTATTCATTCACACTTGGTGATGGGGCAAACAGACAGAAACGTGGCAGCCAGTCTGTACCAACGTCCTTTGCAACAACCACTCAACATTCATGCACATTCATACACCAATGACGCCGACACTGGAGGCAAGGATGGGGAAGTGTCTTGCCCAAGGTCACAATGACAGATTTGCTGCAGGAATGGCATTCGAACCGCCAAAATCCAGTCATTGAATGACCCACATACCTCCTGAGCCTCCTGCACCAAATTGGTCAAATGTATTTGCACCGTTTCGCCACAATGACATGTTCTAAAAGAGAGGAAAATCTGTTTTATTATTAAGTAAATCATATTATAACCAAATTTTCCTCTAAATTTCTGTTTTATTCTTTTCACTTGAAACATCTTTTACATGAGACAAAATTGAGTGTAGATTGGTTAATGAGAGGTGCTATACTTCATTTGTTCTCATGCCTGCTCCATCTTCAGGGTTGCAGAATAAAAATAAATATTTAAAAAAAAACATAAAACAGAACATATAACAGCAACTTTGTTCCAATCTTCTGACTGAGTCCAAGGACAAAGTTGCAAATTGTCTAAATATATCTTGAGTAAGTGAATCATAATAAATGGTTAACCATGTGCAAGATTGGTTTGTTTTTTCTCCTTCTGTTAATTTGTCTTTTCTCAGAACAAAATCAAAATGATTTCCACTAGCATTCATGCTGAACATGAGGAAAAAGATCTTTTCCCTCGGGATTTGTATATTTTTTGTTGAACATGTTTGTGTAAAAATATGGTGGGACTGAGTTGTAGTAGCTTGTTGGCAAATTATCATGAATAATTCTGTAAAGCTGGCTTAATGATCAAAGTTGTTTAAAGCTGCGTTCCTCCATCTTCATTCAGCTGCTTCTCTGATATCAATTCAATGGAATTATTTTCTTTAGAATTTTTACAGTCAAAAACACCTATTACAAGCCTCTGTAGTCCTCAGTTAAGCCTGTTTAAACACTACTTAAAGCTAAAGGAAAAAAATATACCTTTTATCATTTTTTCACAAATAAAAATATCAGGAAAATGCAACTTTGATCAAAACAGCAAAACATTATTGCGCTTCTTGTGACCACCAAAATCTTTCAATCTGCCAACAATCAGGTCTCATCCGTGGTCAGAGTTGGCTTTCTGTGGAGGACTCTTCTGAAGGTGGAGTCAGATTGTTGCCAAGATAAACGCGAACACTAAGGTTATCTATTACAAAAATAGATAACTCATGACCTTTGAGGTCAGAGAGATGCACCTCGGATAAGACGAAACAAGGCCCAGCTAGACACCGAGTTGAGATCAGGTTACTCTTGTCCTTTATTATTCTCTTTCAAGTTTTCCTCCTACTGTCTGTCCAGAAACAAACTACATGAAGATTTTTCTCTTCACCTGAATACATATATGTCTTATTAAATCTGTCTACAGTGCAGTCTGCTAGAGAGGAAATATAAAATGTCTTAAATTCATAATAATTTTACCTTGCTGGCCTAAAACATCATTCCCTCTAAAGATGAGGTGAAATGACACATCTGGTACTAAGTGGAGAATCCCATGGCAGAGTCCACCATTTGTGGTTTTGCCTTTATCATAACATTTGGGCCTCCCTGTGGATAAGCTGGTCTGAAATAATGTTATTATATTTCAAAGGGCTCAGGTGTTCCATTACCTTAAAAGTCTGAAACCCCAAGGCCCTGCTTGGTGGTCTAGAGCTTTAAAACAGCTTTTCCACATTGCTATTTTTCACCATTCCTAAAAAGCTTTATTTTATAAATATTTTTTTAGTAATTAGCTTGAGAGTCAGCAAACGTATATTAGTTTGTGAAATGTCATGTCAAACAGCATTTAGTATTTGTTGGTAGACTTGAAGGTGTTTCTTTTGTTTTTTGTCTTAGTCTTGATTCATATTTTCAGTTAATTTTAGTTTTGCTCCCCCCCCCCCCAGTCTTCTGTGGTGTTTTGTCTTAGAGCTTCTCTCATTCTTTATGCCCTCTTCATCCTCCTGCCTGTGACCCAGAATTGATCTGAACAAAGCATCTTCAAAGATGGCCTCAGTTCTTCGACTGCACCATGAGGTCAATGAAATTTTGAGGAAGTATAGCTTATTTTTTTCAGTGTATTCTAGTTTTGATAATCCTCTGGTCTTGCTTTCCCCACACTTCATGTTTCCTTTTGTTAGCTTGTCTTTGTTTTATTGCCTTTAACAGGTTTGATTCAAATTCACTTTTTTCTGCTTACTTTTAAATTTGGACTGGGGTTATCTTCTACATTAGAGGCATTTAAATGGCAGAAACTAAAAGCTGACTTGTCCACAAACTCATACTTATGATAAAAGGTTAACTTCCCATCCATTTTCCCACAGCACTTTCATTTTTTTCATTTGAAGCTGCCAATTTCCTGCTTTTAAGCATTCAGTCAGCAAAGAAAATGGACTGACAATCCAGAAATGGAAAATGGAAGAATTCATAAAAAAAAGTTCAAGCAAGAGTAAAAAGCAAAACCAAGAAACAAGCCGATTACCTACGCTTACTTGGCAAGATTCAAGGTTCAAATGGTGGAAAGTAAATGTAGACAGACAATCTGGTAACAACAAAAACAGGAAATATGCACAACAGGTGAGTACTGATGATTGCTTGTTCAAGCCTCATTAAACATTTAGCAAAGACAAGAATCAAAAGAAATGCGATGACAAGGTTTTTATTTTATCTTATTAAATTAAACAAACAGTCCATGAGAACCATCACAAGGTTCCCATGCCCTGTTACCTCGAAGTGAGTCATAAAAATGCAACCAGCAGCGTTTTTTCCATAGGCTGCCAGGAAGGGCAGTTTGACTGTAGAAGCAGCCTGGTACTGCTATTTTTAAAGTGGATGTTGCAGTGGTTGCACCTCAGTTTCGTTTCATCAGCACTGGTTAATTCAGGAAATAATGACATTTTACTATATTACAATAATTTCAATGTGCAGTGTAAGGGATATTTATTTTCACTGGATTTACACGGCATCTTACTATATTTCATATATAAGTCACCATTAAATTGACATCTTTGGCATGTGAATTAACAGTTAATGTCAATTAAGAAATGATGATGCATAAAACAAACTATATTTTAGGATATGAGATCTCAGACACCCTGACTCACTGATAGCATCAGTGAGTTGGTTTGGAGATTGAAGACAATCTAATATCATATAGACTTATGCATTTAAATGTATGGTTAGCTCTCAAAGCTAGTATGGGAAATGAGCCAGAATAATGTGAGCAAACTTGATTCTTGGGAGACTTCTATACCAACACACTTCCTTCTAGCACATATTGATGTACAGTCTGAAGTGGTGCTATAGTGAGAAGTCATCTTTTAATGTTACTAGTCTTGGTTTTCAATATTGATTTGTTGGAATTTTTTTATCTATTTTTTTCTAAAAAGAAAAAGAAATGGAGTAGAAGCACTCAGAGTGCAGACCTCTGCTGAGCCATAGGGTCAGACGCCTGAGAAAACCCCCAAAAGGCCAAACAGTTGTCCCAGTATCCCCTACATTTTTAACCTCTGGATCACCAAATCCAAAATATCAACAATGTCAGTTTGAAACATCTACCATTATCTCATTTTGTATTAGTATTCATTTGTTTTTGCTAATGATTCTGGACATTATCTGAGTTAGAAGCTGTAATGGAAAGATCATCCCCATCTCCCCCTAGTAAAGAATCCTTGGAAAAAGTTCCTGGATCCAGAAAGTGATCCAGATCACACCAAAAGTGCAATCACTTGTTCCTTTATTCCATTTCTGACATTTCCTGAAAATTGAAATCAAAATGCAACCAGAACTTTTTGAGTTATGTTGCCGACAGACAGACAGACGCTGCCGAAAAACATAAGCTCCTTGCCTTGGCGAAGGTAATAATAATTACATTCAAAAAGCATGTTTAATTGCTCCTTTTTAAAAATCAGCATTAACACTAAACATATACTGCTATCTATTGCAGTATAGGAATATTTCATATTTATTAAAATATATACGTTAAAAAAACATCACTGTTTGTTGAGCTTAAGTCAATTTGCATCCATATCATGAAGCACCTGTCATTCAAAGACTGTTTCCAGAAGACTAAGATTTTCTTCAACTTCCATCAGCATAACAGGGAGTCATTATTATTGATGGCTTGACAGGCACTAAATATCAGCAAAAGGTAAACTGGCAGTTATCTGAAGTGCAGTATTTACCACACTGATGCGACTGCAAGATGAATGTCAATTAGATACAGCCGTGAAGCAAAACAGCAAGCAGTGGACAGAAGAATGCAGTTTAAAAGAGACAGACACAATGAAGGGGGGCAGCTACCCCTTAACTTGAAAACTGTGTGGTCCTTAATTGAAAGGATAGAGACTAACTTCATTCTGACTCCATGAATCTTCTGTCAAAAGCAACCCCACTGCAAAGGCTTCCAAAGATCACTCATGCTCGCTTCCTCAATGTCTTCATAATGAGGCTGCCCCCCTCCAACACACATTGGATCTGAGAAAATAAGCTCTTCTTAATTAGATATCTCCAACCCTGACACAATTAAGGTGTGAATGCAGGCGAGGAGCCCACATAAGTGTGCCATCAGAGCATTTCTCACTCCCTTCAAAGTTAAAAATATAAGATACTTTTATGAATCTTTTTATCTCTCCAATTTAATTTGTGTCAGAGACCTTCCATCCCAACAGCACTCCAGAGACTGAAGTTACTGTATGTAAAGTCTTCCCAAATCTAGTGGTGGTATACTGGGAATACATACAGTTCTGATAGGGTATAACGGAATGTGGCTGAAGTGACATTCCACATATCAATATAAATTGTTTTAATCTTCTGGTGGTCATTTGAATCCAGCAGAGACTTTCCTCTGTGGGACTTATTTGGGAAAAGTCTTGGAAGAGAGAACCACATGAACCTTGAATATTCAGAGAAATCAGAAACATCCTTTATGCAGTGAAACAGTTTGTAGTTTAATTGGGATATTTAAAATCAATTCATCAAAATCCTGCAGCTCTGACTGAACAAAGCCAGAAAAAAGGTCTTTGTTTTGAGCAAACACATCAATGAACATGTAGACTTAAATTTTTGTGTCATTTTTGACCAATGCCCCCCCCCATCTGGTTGCTTTGTTTACTCCTATGTTTTACATTAGGCATCATTTAGAACTAAAAAGTAGCTTATAAAAAGGCAATGATTAAATTAATCAAATGCAGACACCAGCTTGCTATGGTAACAGGGTTAGTACCAACACTTTCTTTTTGTTCTCCCTTCTTAATCTATATGGCCTTCAACTTGATGAAGGATGTTTGTTAGTATTTTTTATTGAAAAAGAAATATCAAAAGATTGAATCTGGGCATAGAAAGAATCGCCAAGGACTCTTATTAAATAACTACAAAAACAGAAGGCAATGACTTTCAAATTATTTGCATGCTTATTTGTCATGAAACATGAATGAACAAGGACAGGAAGCAAACAAATGAAAAGAAATGAAAAATAAACTGGTAAAGCAGGAGATTCAAGAAACTAAACTCAAACAACTTAAAACCAGAACACTGATGAAACTACTACACTGAAATTACAGCAAGACTTCAGCAAACAAAGCCAAAATGAACTGGAACCAGGGAATATTTATACTGAGGTAGCTAATGACTAATAGAGGGTAGGTGTGGTAATTGTATGATAGAATCCAGGTGCGCAAGGAGAGCAGAAAACCAGATTAACTATGGCTATCAGAGAAACAAAGAAAAGACCATGACAGTTATAACTTTAAAACAGTTAAACTAAAAATATATAATATTGAAACAAAGAAATATAAATTGTAATTTTTTACATTTCTGAAAACAAAATAAAACAACAATGTTTAAGAAAGATTCTTAATCTTTATAAGACTTCAGCCTCTCAGAAGTTAAAAACCATCTTTGTCATATATTTGGCACATAATGTCTCTTTTCAGTGTGTGACAGGCAGAGGTCAGTAGAGTAGCCAAAAATGTACTCAAGTTATTTCAAAATAACATTACTTAAGAGAAAAGCAGTCATCCAAAAGATGACTCAAGTTAGGGCTGTTAAGGGCTGGTATATACTCGCTGTGTACGCAAACACAGAGAGGCGCTCTTCAAAACTATGCAATTGTGTTTACCTTTGACCTCGTTTTTATATACGCTTCTCTAGCGTTCAAGTAAATATTGCAACTCATGCACGCGACACGTTATCTCGCGTCAACACAAGCAGCCTATGTGTGACGGGTCACAGTCCTCTGATGAACGCAGCACCAAACCACTGTGGCTTCATAAATGACAGATGACGACCAG
>JAOXYM010000020.1:5395595-5406458 GCA_028567055.1 Leptatherina wallacei
GAAGCAGAGAAAGAAGCGATAGAATCTCGAAAACCAACACCGTGGTCAAATAAAGAAGTGAGGACGTTCCTTTGCTTGCTAGCGGAGTGTGCGTGTGTCGCAAACAAATGACTTCATGAAACCTCGTTATGCAGACCCCGCCCACACTGAGAATGGCCGTGACTGCCTTCTATTGTAATGGGAACAGACGAAACCGGGGTAGTGTGGTGTCGGCTGAATAAAGGCTGGGCTGACTAGGTGCTAGTGTGAAAGGGGCAAAAGGAGTTTTCTCTTGCAAACTCAACAAAGGTTTGGCTTCGTGTCCTATTATGGTTTCTGAACTTTTGCTTATAAGCCTCTGGTACAAGTTCATAGGCACGCAAAATGGACTCCTTAAAAACTTTATACTGCAAGCTATCTTCAACAGAAAGAGAGGACACAACTTCCTGTGCTTTACCTAGTAGCTTACATTGGAGCGATATTGACCACATATCCTTAGGCCACTCACACACAAGTGCTGTAGCAATTCTCTCAAAGGCACTAAAGTAGGAATCTCTGTTTCACGAAACGCTGGTACCAAGGCAATATTTTTACTGACATCAAACCCTTGTTTTTCAACTGAAACCCGTGAAGTATTGACAGATGCAGATTTTGCAGTGACTTGTGGTGGTGTTTTCATTAGAGAAACCTTCATGGCTTCCACATCTAGCTGTTTTAACTTGACCTCCTTATCAGCTTCTATCTCTAACCTGCGGATCTGCAGTCACAAGTCAAATTCTGCTTCACGTCCCTTTTCTTTTTCTTTTACTTCTGCCTCTATCCGGAGGTGAGCAAGCCGAACCTTAAGCCTGGCATCCATACTAGAACTTTGAAGTTCTGTAGACAAAGGTTCAAAACAAGGCAAATTTTCAGGATTTGCCTTATGTTCCCTCATGTTTACTGGAGCACTAACCTGCGGAGCATCTTTGTTCTCAACCACAGTGGAAGCATGGGCTTTGGGAGTGGGAACATTGTCAGGAAGGGCTTTGGGGGCAGAACGGGTGGAGTCTACGAGGACTTTCAATTCTGCGCCAAGAGCGTCTTTTTTATTTCCCTTTGAAGAGCATGTTTGGGCACAGATATATCAAAATGTGCAGCAATACACAATAAATCATCCTTACGGCATGCCTTGATCTTCTCAAAACTGGGATGGTCAATGAAATGCTGCAAGTCAAAACCCATGGTTAGAACACTCAAATGACCAATGTGCAACTTAATCAATTGTTATTGTTTAGTAATTTGGTATTGGGGCAAAGTAAACCTTTAAAACTATGAGTACTGTTTTCCAGAGGGAAATTCTTTAGGATGAAGCTTCATGAGCAATTAAATATTTTTAATGTGGTGAAGCGCAATGTTTGACTTATTATTTTAACTTCTTATAAAGCTTTAAAAGTGTAAACTTGTGTGGCTGGACGTAGGAGGGCCCAGGTAGGGATTGAACCCACAACCTCCCAGGTGAGAGTCATGCACGCTGACCAATCAGCCAAAGGGATATCCCTGTGGCCAAGTAGCCAGGGAACATGATCAATCGGAGGCATAGTGACAGGACCCACACTGTCACACTTGGAATAAAAACAGTTGTTGCAGTTTCCAGACAGTTTCATCTGTGAAATTTTGTCTGGGGTCTCAAGGATCTGCTGCTCCAGATATACAGTAGCTGTTTTACAATCATCCAGCAGGTGGGGCTGTCGCAAAAACATAAGGGGTCTAGATGTGTTGGTCCAGATCTGCAGGGTCTGAATCAAAGGTCTCCGGGCCTGCAGACACATACTATTGCGCTTAACTACTGGACTTTTGAGACTTTGGAGGCGGAGACTGTGGCTGATGTGTCTTATCCTTTGATTGGTTGGATAAAATACTAACAGACATATTAGATGCCGCTGATTGTTTATTAGGATTAAATTAAGTTAAATAAATAATGGGTGGTGGAAATTGTTGTCAAAGAAAACGTAAAACCAGATTTTTGTCAGGAGTAGATGTGGTAGTTATTTTTTTACTTGTTTAACACAACACATAGCCTTTTGTTTATATGATAATTCTCAGGTTTCAAAGGCGTGTAAAGTAACAAATCCAAATTTTGTTGTATATCAATAGACTGCAACTATAAGTAGATTCATTTTATCATGATACAGTTAAATAGCAATGGCACAGAATGTAAATTTTAGTCCTTTTGAAAATTGATCACTTGCCAGGAGAAAGTGTGGACCAATGGGGTGTGTACATATATATATCTATCGTGTGAGTATTTTAACAACCAATCAAAGGATAAGACACATCAGCCACAGTCTCCACCTCCAAAGTCTCAAAAGTCCAGCAGTTGAGCGAGCAAGGACAGTGCGTGCAGGGACAGAATTAAGGGCATGCTAGACACCAGTGTGAGGTTATTGGGCCACATGTGTGCACACAGTGGATTGATGGGCTCTCACCAGGATGATTATCTGCTTGCACATACTGTGTTGTTCCCTCAGTGCAGGAATACCTCCTCGCGATCTGAGTTTTCACTTACGGGTACAAGTTTACGTGTGCAAATCACATGCACTGGGTGCGCGCACGCGGTGGGTTTCCAAGCGCGCCCCTTTAGGAACTGCAGAAATGCCATAGGATGTGAGAAGGGAGAGTCAGGCACACTTTCTCCACCGTTAAATACCAAGTTATGGTGCGTTCCAGTTGTCAATTCAGAAATTACATAAGTACCAGATTCTCTAACTCATGTAGGGTATTTTCATGATATCACATACCAAAGAAAAGCTAAACAGGATTTGTCTAACCCTCCCATAATTGTCTTTCATCCAATATTCATGCAGGGTTTCTAGATTTTTGACAGTGCACTTTTATCACGGTAGACTGGTAGTGTTTTCATAAGATCGGGGCCACACCTTCAGGACTGTCATGACCTGAAATTTTAACACAAAAGACTGAAATGTGCCAGTGCAGAAAGATGTCATAATCCTGAAAAAACATGGACATGGATCCAAGAATGAATTCTATGAAGACAACAGATCATCATTCATCAGTAATTACAATTCCTGTTTTCAGGTATTCACTGTGCAAGTTTCAAAGCACCACCCTTGAATTCATACTTCATATGAAGTGTGAAATATCTTTACCACCCAGGGTTCTCTTGCGAATAATTAATTGATTCACTAGTGAGGCTAAAGATTTGATGAAAAGGTATGAAAATAACTTGACAAAATCTAAATTTGTTGAACATTTGTTGAACCAAATCTATACTCCTATAAAAATCAATCCCTCCAAATCCTGTTTTCTCACTGATAATTACAATACTCCATTTGTTTATGTGATAGTCATAAAATATCATTAGAAATATATATTCAAATATTATATGTTGTTAGTCTACCTTGATAGGAGGAAATCAACATTACTGCACCATTGCCTTTATACAATGGTAGAAAAGTTTTTTAGTAATTTAATATCATAATGAAATTAAATCTTGCCTAACTTTAAAGATGCTCTTCTGCTGCACAGTTTTCATTGCAAATGCCATCTGTCAATGAACATGTCACCTAAGGAATAATAACCAATGTGTTTTACAGACTATTATTCATCACAATAATCTGATGCACAGGTTTACTCATTATTCTGCCAATTTTGCTGTGGTATTCCAGCACACAGGAAATGTGCGCAAGAGCAAGTTGAACAGGTTCAACGATAAAAATCTCAGCAAGAAGTCGTTACAATAAACACCACCTCTGTTCGTCTCCCACTGTGACACAGACGCCAGGGACAAGTGCGTGACTGACGTGACAAGACCTTAATAAGCAGTGGTAGTGATTTCAGTCTTTTAGTTGAACTCAGTCAAGGGATTACCAACCTAAATGCTGAGCTAGTTATTCTCTGCGATCATCAGGGCGATGATATAACTGTCCATCATTATTCTCTCAGTGGAAACACAGGTGAGGATTATTTTTAGAATTGTGTTGCTCTAAAATTGATCAACAATCCTTTTTAATGATATAATATACAAAGATATTCTAATCACTGTTGCTGAGTAAGTGCTCAACTGCTGATCTTTTTGGTTAAATGCACAGCTGTCATCTAACTCTTATGTTTTAAGGCAAGGCAAGTTATATAGCACATTATATGTACAGAACAATTCAAGGTGCTGTACATAAAAGATTAGAAGCAGTACAGCGGCGTGCAGAAGAAGCATTAAGAAGTATTAAAACAAAAATGAAATAACAAAATAATAAACAACAAAAGAAACCCCCAGAGAAAATAGGATATATCACTAGCTTTCATAAAAGGCGGCAAATAGAACAGTTTTTATCCTTGATTTAAAACTGCTGCAGGTTTCAGCAGAGCTGCAGTTTTCTGGGAGTTTTTTCCACATGTGAGGAGCATCAAAAAGACTTCTCTGTGAAAAGAGAATTTTAAAGAGTGCAATGATGCAACTTTTTAGTCTAACATTAGCTGTATGTTGTCTTGGGGGGTTTACTCTCAGAGGATAAGTACAGATGCCATCAAACTTTGATATATGGAGGGAAATCTAGATGCGTTTGATAAATGTCAAGTTAACATGATGTAACTGCACCCCGGTGTAGAGGAATGTTTGGCCAGGTGGTTGTGTAAATCACTGTTCAAGTTTAAGAGCTGGAAGAAAGAAATGGACTAAAAATGTAAAATATCCACATACTGAACATTTTTCAGCTGAGAAATCTTCTTTGTTTATTTATTTTAACAGGTACAGGTGGGAATGGCACACAGGGAATTGGAAGAAGAGAAAACCAAAAACCTGATGGAGGAGATCAAAGAAGAGCAATTCCTGAAAAATATCTACCTTTTTATGAAGAAGAGAGATACACCCATCGATAGGATTCCCAATCTGGGCTTCAAACAAAGTACTTACAACATTCTTTTTATTCTGTGCACATTTATTCACAAAATGGCATTATTATTACCTTTGTAAAAAATATTACCTTTGTAAAGATGACGTATTATACATTACACATGTTAATGTTGGCCACTTAAAAGGTAAACAGATCTAAGGGAACAAGGAAAATAAAGCCTGAGATATACCATTGTTATGATTTACTATAGATGGTGTAACATCAAAAACTATGTTTCAATGAATTGAAAGGTCAATTGGAAAAAGATTTGCAGATATTTAAAAATGACTTATTTGATCAAATCTTTTAAGACAGACTCCAAAATGTAGCTTCACATTACAGTTTAATGTCAGTTTTATGTTTGGAAAATGACATGCATCTGAAAAGTAACGTTTTCCTTTTTTTCCTCAGTTGATTTATTTCTTATGTTCAAGACGGTCAATGACTTGGGTGGCTACCACAAGGTAATCAGATTCTGTTTCTTATTTACAATTCAGTTTTCACTTGAAGGTTATCAAAAAATGTAGAATTTTGTTAACCACAAAATCTTTATTATACATACAATTTTACAATCAAATTATACTTATTGATTAATGTAAAAGCTTACATAATTAATATTCATAGCTAAGGTAGATGGATATATGATATAGATCATGTCTATTCTTTATCATTTACAAGGAATGTCTAACGTAGAGTTATATCTTTTTTTTTAAAATATGTAACAGTACATACAGTACGGTCAATGCTTCAGGATAAGCACATGCCTCTACACAGTCCAACGTGATTTTGTCTTTCATTACTCCAGGTGACTTCTCACCAGCTGTGGAAACAAGTCTACAACACGCTAGGAGGAAACCCTCGAAGTACAAGTGCAGCCACCTGCACCCGGAGACACTATGAGAAGTGAGTAAAACAGTTTGTATGTGAATTTATGAGGCTATTCATTGTTCAAATGTTTGACTGATTCACCTGTTATTGGTGTAGGTTGCTTCTGTCATACGAATGCCATCTGAGGGGCATATTGATGAGTAGTGTTTCTCAGCCTCATCAGCCAAAGCCCTACCGCTACAGCAGAGATGATGACGGTGGCCAGAGACCATCCAAACGCAGGTTGTTATCTCTGCAGCTGCACCAGGTTGGTCTTATTTCACATTCAAATAAGATAAGACAAACTTTGTCAGTGACAAGTTTGTCAGCTGTTTTGCTCTGCAAATTACTTGCAAAAGCACATTAGTGTATTTCATAAACCATTCAGCCCCTGATGAAGCTATGTTTCCAACAGGGGTCTCACAACTTCCAGTCAGACCCATGTGGGAGTCTTTACCCTCTGCATCTACACTACCCTCACTACTATCACCCAAACAACCCAGTTCTGCCACCTTACGTCCCCATGCCACCCTCAGGGTTGACACCACGTGGCTCCATGGTCACCAAGCCCCGGTTTCCATTCCAGCCATCACATCTAAACTCAACCGACACAGTTAGGGAGCCACTTCAGCAACTGCGTGACCTGGCAGAGCAATACAAATCCTCAAGTGGACTGGCTGAGCCTCTTAATTTGAGTGTGAAAGCATCAGCCCGGGAGGCAAACAGTAACCCGGTGTCCTCATTCTCATCACCTTCATCCAGCAAGACTCCAAAGTTTTTGAACAAACCTTCTACTCTCTACACTCCTCAACATGCAGGGGTTCTGAGAAATGAAGGATATGAGATACAAGACGGTGAGTTCAGTGGAGAAGGCACAGCCTTTTCATATCCTGTGAAAACACAGGAGGGACATGGCATCTATACCAAAGCCCTGACAATTTCGGATAGCCCTGTAAATGACCCTGCTTTGACACTGGAGGTGGATAAAGATGTCTCTGAAATGATGCCAAAACCCAGTTCTCCAAAAATGGACTTTAAAATCAGGCCTGCAGGAGACAGAGAGGCCATTCCAGAAAAAGGAGGGTTCAGTCTCAGTCATGTGCTGCAAAATCTCCCTCAACAAAAGGATGGCAAGATGGAAATTGAGGTACCGCTGTCTGTGTTTTGTAACTGGCTCAAGTTGCACCAGTCCCCTGGCATGATGCACGAAGTTAAGGAGCCTGCTGATCATGAGGAGCCTTCAGTACAAAGGAGCTGGTCAGATTTAGACATTCTGCCCACTGACCTGACATTTCAACTGAATCCCCAACAACAAAGCTTAGCTGAAGATCTAAGGCTGAGGAATGACCCAAGCCCCATGTCAAATATGCAGACCACCAGTCACCAGCACAGTTACAGCAAGTCTTTGCCTTCAGGTGGAAGTCTGAAAAATCCATCCAGCCAGAACCTCTGGTCGTTTGATCAGCAGGACACAGATAAGTCATACGACTTCCAATCCACAGATTTCTGGGATGCCTGTAGCAAAGAGAGCCTGGCTTCCCCCAGTCTGGGGAATTGTGATTCTGGTCCACTTAGAACACAGCAAAGCTTCGCATCAAAATCTTCTGAAGATGACAAAGTTCATGGAGAGACACAGAGAACTGGGACGGTGCCTTCGTCTTTGCTGAAACTGAATTCCAACTCTACTAATGTGTTGCATCTCACCACTGAGGAGCTCATGAAGCTGAAGAAAATCATCTCAAGCTCATCATAAGGATCAGATGACTCTAAGAGACCAACACCACATTAAAGCTGTTCCATTTATAATCTCTTATATTCCTTATCTTATCCAAGTTTTGCATCTTTTACATTGAAACATTATAAAGCAACATTAAAAAAATTAGAGATCTTGAGATTTGAATGTATTCATATTAAATTATATTCACAAAATAACACTCAATTTGTTTTTTCTTTAATATGCACTCTATTTTTCTATGTAGTACATATAATTTTCATTCAATTGAAAGTGTGCATAAAACAGAAACAGATTGAGAAATAATGTATATTTACATCTATACATATGGTTGCATCTGTGTATATAAATGTAGCTAATGTAGCAAACTCTGATTTAAAGAAAAAATCATAAGCCTTTTCTTTCTGTACAGATAAATCACTTGTATGATAAATGGGTCACTCTGACCTCATTCTGTAAATATAAATAAAGTTAAATAAATAAATGAAATGTCAAGACTCATTTATTAGTGAATTAATCCTGTTGTAATTATGGGAATACATTTTTTTTTTAATTACTTACCTCTTGAAAGTTTTCAAGTATTGCCATCAGCAATAGTGCAATACCATAATAAGGTGAAGTTAATGGAAGTATAACCACATAATTCCTGCTCACTGTCGAGATGTGTCCTTTCTGGAGAAATTGTTTAATATGGACTGAGATAATTTGCTTTGTACGATTCAGAAATATATGAATGAATTTAAATTTCATCACAAATTGCAAAATGTATCGAGAAAAAGGATCAATTATTGTCATAAAGACAAGATTTTTACCCCACAAGTATTTTACATACAACAATATGCAGATAGAATTGCAAGATTCATAAAATTACTTTTATTTAGTTATAATTTGTTTCTATTTGAAAAAGAAATAAAAGGGAAAAGTCTTAGGTACATAATTTTCTAAAAAGAGCAGCAGCAAAAGGGATGGTCTTCCTTCAGGCCCCTCCAGACATAAATATCCACAACTGCAGTGGCAACCAACTTCTACAATAAAACCCTGCCACCACCCAAAAACTTATTGCATGATTACATATAAACTATCACATAAGTTTCAGTTTCCATTGGGAAGATAAATGTTTCTTCTAATACTTAAATAAAATAATTTTAAAAAACAACAACAACGAAACATGTCTGACTTTTAGTCAAGTTTTATGGATGCTGTGTCTGTAATACTATTCTCTGAGAATACATCAAAACACCACTGTAGAAAAATAAAATGAAATGAGCTGTGATAATTCTCAGATTCAATGCTTTGGTGTTGTGTAAATCTCTAGTATGACAACAACATAAAAATAGAACTGACACTCCCCTCGCTTCAACTTCAATGACTTAAAAATTGCGTGCAGGTGACCTGTTACAAAAGACATATCATGTTAAAACTATTCCAGCTTATTGAAATGAAAATGTATTTCATATGAATAGAAATTTAAACCATTAATAGAGTGAACCACGTTGAATAAGCAATCGGCTTACAAGCTAATTCCACTGTGTCCTGGGTTTGTTATGGTGACGTGTTTACTTGCTCTGTCTCCCTCAATGCATTGTTCAGGAGAAATAAACTGCTGGTTGTGTCTTGTGAGATTGCTAGCTTAAACAGAGACAGGAATTTTACAAACTATTAAACAGCAGGTTATGATGCCACTATATGAAGCCCCGAGGCCCTGCACATAAATCATCTTACATACTGCACATGCTTTATTTTACAAGTGGAGTGTAGTCAGGTGCTGGATTTCGCTTGCATTCAGGCTCTTCCAGTACAAGTTAAAGCTGACATGTTAAGTATTTTGATATCAACATATGCAATGAGAACATCCTATAAGTTCAATTTAAAAGCTGAATAATGAGATTGGGAATTTTACTTGATCTGTTTTCTTTTATTTGCAATAGATTCCCAGCACATGGATGTTCTGGTTGTCTGAAATCAATCTTAGAGTTTTCATACTTCTTGTTCTAGCAGATGTTAAATGAATGTGTCCCTGAAAATATATACAAATCTAGCAAAAAGTGTGCCCAGAAAAAGTGTCCAGCATCCATGTATCCAGTAGTTGTCTCTGGAGAATGTGATCTTATGGCATAGCAATAAACAGCACTCAACACTGGGCATGACATTTTTATATAATTTTCAAACATTTCAAACTCTTCTTGTGTCATTTTATGTTATTAAAATTACACACCAGACAGTTATTGTTATAGTAAAAGTAAAGGCAGGGAGTCATCCTGTCACTGTGTTAAACATAGCATGAAAACATCAACAAAAGGATGTGCGCTAACAACAGGTGACGTGATTCGATGCATAGAACTTTGCTATTCCTGGAGACCAGGCTGCAGGGTGTCTTCCTTTTACAGGACATTGCATGCAATGATGGGAGGAAAAAAGGACATGCAACTTGATTTAAGATGTGACTCAGCAGCAATCAAGCTGGACGCCATATGTGGTTTCAGTGTTGAGTCTGAAAACAAGTTACCATTAGTTATAATTAATCATAACTGAAAGCATGCAGAGCATATTGAATGCTTTAAACTTATCATAACTGTAGCATGTGAATTATAGTGAGTGATCTAGTTTCTCTTGACCAATACAAAATGTGGACTATGACAATGATTTTTAATTGCACGCTCACACTTGTCACTTTTAATTGTTTCATTTCTATTATTTCTTGTTTGAATTGACAGTTAAGATTCATGAAGGAGAATGAACAAAAACAGTAAGAACAGCACAGTGACTCCGGTTTCATTGTAGATTTTGAATGAGCAGAAATTTTCATGTCCATATCCATCGCGACCAGGAGTAGCCCAAAATGAGAAGAATGAGAACAGTGTCTCCCTTCTCTCTGGCAGGGTCATTAATAACTGAAAGAAAAAGGTAAAATATAGTCCAAGGTTAAAAAGGAAATAACAGCATCCCAAAAGAGCATAAAATATTTCTTATTCTATCAGTTGAAACTTATCTCATTTTTTAAATCTAATGCTCCGTGTAAAATTAAGTGTAAGTTGAATTGGCGGGGACACACCCTGATTAACAATCCAGTCTACAAAAGCAAGACACATCACCCCCCCTCCTGTGACAGTTGAATTTATGATCTATGATGGCAGTTGAAACTGTTCAGACAGGTATCTCTGAAAACCACAGTTTTTTTTTATCTTGGCATCAAGTTGGTATGAGGATATAAGGCTTTTAATTACAAGAAGCCACACAAAACTGAACAAATCACTGTCACAAGGATATGAGGACATGTCCACATGTCAGTAAGTCGCAGTCTCTTCCAGGAAATGTATTTGTTTTTTTCAATTCAATTCAATTCAATTCATCTTTATTTGTATAGCGCCAATTCACGACAATGTCATCTCATGGCGCTTC
>JAOXYM010000020.1:5426700-5437682 GCA_028567055.1 Leptatherina wallacei
GGTGCCAAGATTTAAATGATATATCAGAGAATTGTTTAAGATTGGGAATAAAGTGCATAATATGTCTCCTTTAAATCCAACATAAAGGCCTTGAAATCAATATAATGCAAGTGCATATGAAAAAGCTGAATGTGATGTTACTTTATTTTTTGTTTATATATCACGTAAAAATAATAATGCTAATTTCCTCCTGTGATTAATAATTTTATCATTCATTTCAGTTCAGCCTAAGGAGCTGGGTATTATGTGGATTTTTTATCCAGACTGAATTCATATAATTATTCAAATTCTTTTATTTCTGTGAAAATGAATAATGATAAAGTTCTAGTATGACATTCACAGTTTGAATTGATGTAAAAGAAAATTCATAAAAAAAAACATTAAAATAAGTTAGTTTTATTCTGATAAAGAGTAGTTTAATTTAGACTGCACCGTCCACCTTGAGGGCGCCCTCTGCTGCCCAACTTTTTCTACATGCTTTACAAGAGGCCCTCAGAATTTTGCCAGATTTCGTGAGGTGCCCCAAAAAGATGACTAATTTTCCATCCATCTTGTATCTGTACTCTGAGGTCTCTCCAGACCGTAAGTCATGAAGTAAAGTTTCTCTGCCTCAGGATGCTGCTGGGCAGCGACGGCTTCAGAAACGTACAAAATAAATGTCACTATGTCATCAAAACAAGTCAGAAACGCTGAGTTTTAAGGTCAAAAAGTTGCATAGTGCGTCTTAAGAGTCGAGATGGAAAAATTAAACTGTCTACAATTTGCCCTTTCTGCCACTAGATGTCCCTATTGCTTACACACTGGAACAAGGAATGGGTTTTTGGCTTATAAACTATATTCATCTAGAACAGAGGTATTCATTTAATTTATTCAGAACCAAATCTCTAAATATTACAGACCCACTAATCTGTTTCATTAATATTATTGCATACATGGAAGTTTGGTAAATCTAATTTACAATAACATATGCTTTTGTTGGCTAATTTTCTTTTTTATTCAATTTAAATCACAATGCCTTCCTTCATGCTGTTTCACAGATTAATAAAGTTTTATTGAATTTAATCAAATTTAATTTTAATTCAGAAAATTTTGTTTTTGTTTCTCTTCATTATTTGGGATGTTTGAATAAATAAAGTAAACTGAACTGAAACTGAATTGAGCATTCATCATTAAGCTCATCCTAACATTATTTAGTGTTGTTGGTTTAATAACTGAAAAACTAACTGTTTATTTGAAAATTGGCCTGATAGTCTTGCAGACACTGAACACAAATTCTATTAAGTAAAATGTTACGGATGCTTAGAAAGAATAGTCAAAAATGATTGCATAAAATTTGTTAGTTTTCACATGATTAATGCACATCATACCTGAGAAGAAGTTGATTGTGTCGCACAACCCACCGACATCCAAGCATCATTTGAACTGGAGTCTATGACACTCAGTTTATCTAGAAATCCTTCTACTGACTCCTGATGCTCAGGTCTGTGTTCAGATTCATGTTTCTCATCAACTGAAGCATTTACAACCTGGGAGCAACCGCCAGAGTCTGCGGGGGGAAAAAAGAAAACATCTATCAACTTAAATCTATTAATGACAGTAACCTGGTGCAGCACCGCTTCAGATAAAGAAACTTTCTTTAGTATCAAACCTGTTTCTGTTGACTTTGCGTTCTGCACTCGCTGGGGCTGTTGAGGACGACTGCTGCATCGCAGGTTGGGTTTGGGTTTAACAAGTCGGCCTCTACGAGTTTGAGATTTGTTTGATGTCTTAGAAGAATCAGACAACTCTGATGTTGTATCCATGCTTTAAAAGAAGATAAAAGGACTGAATGGAGAAAAATTGCATTCACATTTCCTTCAAAACATAAGAGTAATGAATACATGTCTTACCCTTGGACAGATGAGTCTCTCTGAGAACATGTGGGGCTGGCAGCAGAGGTGAATAGAGGATTTATTTTGGACTCGGGGGATTCATCTTGGGTTGAAGACTGGACATCTGGAGCTGCAGTTAGATTGCTTATTGGTTGGTTATTTGATGACGTAACTTTAGTGGACATGTCCATCTTAAAATCTTCATGTGAAACAGGATCTGTCCCTGCTGCTTCCTTTGACCCTTTGTCCCCAGCTGACTCCTTTTCCACTGTAATCTTTGTGCCACTTCCATTGCCCCCAGACTCTTCTGTTATACATGACGTATCCGTTTGCTGGTCCTCTGAAGGTTTACAACAATCACCTGCCTTTGGTTTTCTGAGTGCAATTCTACTGGGTGATCCTAAATTGGGTTTGGGTTTGAGCTTGGGATACCGCTGCCTTCTCTGAGGTACATTTTGTTCTGCACAATCGGAAGTCAAGATTTGTCCAACTTCGACATTGGTCTTCAGTTTTTGCTCAGCTGAAAATAGCTCCCCTGTGCATGTAGGAGTTGAAGTTAATTCCAGCAATGGAACAGAATCTGAAGCACAGCCTTTGTTTGACGTTTCTAGAGGAGTAGTACCGCAAGTTGGTTGTGCTTCTACCTCTGTCATTGGGTCGTCAAGGGATTCAGGTCTTGAGGTGGAGCTTTGAGGTTCGACCACAAGCTGCACAAATGAGACAGAGTCTTTTGTGACATCAAGCACAGGTTGTGCAAAGTTTGATGTCACACTAATCAAACTGCTCTCTGTTGTCTGAACATGGGGTGTTAAGTTTTCTTCTGTGGACTCGCATGTTTTCTTTGTCTCTCTGTTGGCCTGGTCCCAAATTGGTCCTGGCTGGACTTCAAAGACATTCTGTTTCACTAAGGCACCCTGATTTGATGTTGGCACATCCAAGTCTACATTACAAGCAAGTCCAACATTAGTGTTTTGACTCTGTTCATCAGACAAAGTTGAGCATGATGGCTGTGGTTTCATCTCTGCTATTGTTTTGTCAGATTCAGAATTTTGACTTGAACTTGAGCCTTTCTCTACTGGCTCTTTAGCAGTTTGTGGTTTAGACCTTGCAGCTCTAGATGTCTGTGGTAGGTTTGGTTTGGGTTTAAGTTTCTGCCACCTAGGACTCCTCAACAGACAAGCAGATGGAGCTGTACAGTCATCTTGAGTACCTTGTAAATGCTCTACAGGTGTAATAATTGCGACTGGATTGCTGCTACCTTCTTTAACTGCAGCTGAATCTACATTTGACTCTTGTCCAGCTTGTGATTCTGTGACTGTTTGGTCAGGACTGCTCTCAGTTATTTCATCGTGTGATGTATGGCATTCATCTATAATCTCAGAAATTGATGCATTATCTATGGTGGTCTGCTGGCTAGTAGGCTCAAGCTGGACTTTGAGGAAGTTCAGGTTCTCTGGCACGCTTTGATTTGACGCTGGTGCATCAATTTCCGCCTGACCAACAAGTCCAACCATGTAACCTGCAGTATGAGATGGTTTTAAACCTGAAGCAGGATCAGAGCTTTCATTCTGTTTTTTGGGAGAGGATGTGCATAGTTGTCGTGGTTCCACATCTGCTGTTGTGATTTTATGCAATTCAAGATTTGGACTTGATTCCTTCTCCACTGGCTCTTTAACAGTTTGTGGTTTAGACCTTGCAGCTCTAGATGTCTGTGGTAGGTTTGGTTTAGGTTTTTGTAATCGACTTCTCCTCAACAGACAAGCAGATGCAGCTTCAACATCCCGTTTACTGACTGGCAGCTCCACAGGGCTATCATTCTGTTCTTGGACCGGGGCTGATCCTCCATGTGACATCTGACAAACTTGTGTTGCTTCAATTCCTGAGTCATATGTCACTGTTTCATTACAACTACTCTCACTTGTTTCAGTATGAGAAGTCAGGTCACTGTTTCTATACTCAGAAACTGGCCCTTTGTTTCTGGTGGTCTGTTCCATGCTGGACTCAAGCTGGACTTCAGATACTTTCTGGTTCTCTTTGGCACTTTGATCTGATGTTGTTGCCTCCATGTCTCTCTGATCAATCATCCCAGTATCAGTTTTTTTATCCTCATCCATAGATAGCTCATCTGTTGTTTTAATAGTAGAGTCTGAAGTCACTAATTCAGTAACTGAAGCAGGATCTGTGCTTTCACTCTGTTTCTCAGAGGGAGGGATGCTTGCTTGTTGTGGATGTGGACTTGAGTCATCCTCTGCTGGCTTTTCAGTGATTTCTGGTTGAGACCTTGCAGCTCTTGATGTCTGTGATAGGTTTGGTTTGGGTTTAATTCTTTGTATTCGACTCCTCCTTAACTGAGATGTCGATACAGATTTACTATCTTCTTGACTTTCTGTTAACTTCTCTACAGATTTAAAGACAGCAGCAGGATTGCCACTTCCTTCTTGGGCCAAAGCCGAATCTATATTCAGTTCTTGATCAACTTGTGGTTCTGACAATTCGAGGTGAGTTAACACCACATTTTTACTATTACCCTTAGATGTTGCAGCATGAGATGTCAGGTTTTCTTCTGTGAAAGAGGAGGTTGACCCTGTGTCTCTGGTGGTCTCACCAAGTGGCTCAAGCTGGACTTTGGAGAGGTTCTGGATTTCTGAGACAGTATCTGCTTTTGCTACATCTGATACTGCTTGATCAACAAGTCCAACACATGTCTTTATTTCTGTGATTGCAGGCAGCCCCTCTGTAGGTTGGGAAGTTGAAGATGGGGTGCACGTTGGTTGTGACTCCATTTCTCCTGTTCTGTGGAACTCTGGGTTTGGAGCTGGATGAGAGTCTTTCTCTTCAGTCTCTTCTGTGGTTTGAGGTCTAGACCTTGTAGTTTTTGATGTCGGTGTTAGGTTTGGTTTGGGTTTGACTTTCGGCAATCTACTCCTTTTGGACTGGTATGTAGTTACACTTTTACTCCTTTCCTTTTGACTAACAGGTACATTTTCTGCAGGTGATGTGGGGAGATCATCACTGCTCTCTTGGACCAGGCCAGATCCAACAAATGATTCTTGCACAACTTCTGACATAGCAGAGCCTGAAGTTGAAGGCTCATTTAAACCAGTCTCAGCTGCTGTAACGTCAGATGTGGATTCAGCATCTCTGGTGGCCGGATCCTTGTTGGGTTCAGAACGGGATTCAGAAAGGCAGCTGCTCCGAGTTACAGAAGAATTCAAGTCTGATATTGCCGCACTTGATTTTGCCTCATCATCAAACCTTTCATTTATGTCAAACAATTCTTCTATTAGTTTAATTTCAGTAGTGGAAATATCATTTGACGATGATGCTTGATTGGAGTCTAATATCTCTGGGGCTGTTTCTTGAGTAGCTGATGGTGACTCTCTGACTTGAGAAAGGTTGGGAGCAAATGTGTGGCTCTCTTCAGCTTTTCTTTCTTTTGAGATCTCCGTTTGCACCACTGGCTGTGCAGTCCTTGAGGTTCGGCTAAGGCTTGGTTTGGGTTTTACCTTGGAATAACTTCCACTCGTGGTTAATGGAGAATTAATATTTGACTTGTCTGGATTTGACTGTAATTGATTGGCAGGTTCCAGATCACAAGTAATCTTCAGCTCACTGGCTGTAACAAGAGATTTTTCACTACTGTCTGTTACGTTATTTTGTAAATCCAAAGAGGCAGCTATCTCTGTTGTTTCTGTTGCTTCTTGACTAAATGCTGCAGACATAGAAGTGACAGGTTCCTTTAGCTTAGCAATCACAATCTCTTCCTCAATGTGGCTGGACTCTGTTGTCCCTGGAATTAAATATAATACATTACAATTCAATCTCAAACAAACTAAATCCCATAACAATATAAGGAATTTTGTGGCCTTGGTGTTTCCAACCTGTTGTGCAATCTTGTACGTCCGTTTCACTCGCTGGCTGAGAGACGTGAGGCAGGTTGCCGATGGTCAAAAGGGTTTGAGCAGCCTCATTGTAGCTCTCATCCTGAGCTACTGAAATAAAAAGTTTTACAATATAAAAACAGTCTTACCATATGTGATTCACTAGAGGCTGCTTAGAATAAACATAAAACATACCTTCTGTGTGTTCAGTAGAAAGGAAGTCTATAACATCCTACAAGGTAAAAACAGATCATACAAGTGATGCTGAAATGTTAACTTAGAAGGCAAACAAAACATATTACACTTCAGTATTATCTTTGTTTTACATTTTCAGTTGATGAGACAAAATGCTTGACTAGACTTCCTCCAGCTCAGCATCTAAACAAATCACCTGCATAAGCAGCATTTTAGGAACTATGGAAACAACTTCTCAAAACTCCAGTGGACATCATCTCTGGTCTTCTGACTATCAGTTCCCGCTTGGACTATTGCAACGTCCTCTACATTGGAGTAAATCAGACCTCTCTGCACCATCTACAACTCATGCAGAATGCAGCTTCCCGGCTCCTCACCAACACCCTTAAACATGACCCCATCAATCCTGTCCTGTACTCTCTACTCTGGCCGGTTCAGTTCAATTCTGTTCAAAATTCTACTGCGACATGCTGGTGACCCCTCACCAGCATTGTAGAGCCCAACGGACCAGGTGCAAACACTGGGGTCATCGTGCTTTTGCTGTGGCGGGGCAAAACTCTGCCCATAAAGTATGTTTATCCTTGTTTTACCTCAGCCCAGCACTTTGATCAACTCCAGTTGTTGTAAAGGACTTTATAAATAAAATTTGATTTGATTGTGATCTGGTAACACAAAGTAAACTATGGTAGCAACATGATATACAATGACTGCATTCGTCACTTTTCATTCTCAAACATTTTGCATAAAAGTCATAACAGGAGTTGAGCCATCTGACCATGAAATAAATACATACACTAATAGTGGAAATGAAAAAAAGAAAACATAAGGATGCACTTCATCAACAAACGCTCTTTAAACTAATGGGTGTAACTGGGGATCATGATTAAATTTAACTGGTATTATATTTTAGGCATCAATCACTTACAACCAGCAGGTCCAATTGATGTTCACATGGCTCAGCAGTGCCCGTCTCATCTTGTGCCTGCTGACAAGACGAATCAGGGCACATTGCATCTTGGGAGATGCCCAGCACATCAGGCATACTGGCCAAGATATCAAGCTAAGTGTGGGATGGGAGGAGTCAAGAGTGGAAGTTTTAAAATATGGGATGTAAAACCATGCCACAAAGAAACAATAATACAGAACACAAAAATGTTTGTAATAAGAGATATGTAAAAATAAAAGGAATGAATGGTTTGTATCTGTGCCACATATCATATATGTACAAACTGCTCTTTTTACCTCCACCATAGTCTCATCTACTTCTGAAATCTCAGGATTTGAGGCATGTAGACTGGCAGGCACAAACACAGAGGCATCGCGGTCTTCATTGGAGCTGCATGCAAGTGGCATATCTACTTGCACATCTCCATCCTCCTGGTTTTCATCCTCATCATCACTAAAGTCTGATTTGGAGGATCTGAGGGTGACAAGTTTGGGTTTTTTGGACTTCTGGGTGGATGGTGGCTTTGAGGATTTCCCCCTCTTGGCTGTACGTTTGGGTTTAGATTTTGAGGCAGAAGGTGAGGCAAGAGTAGTTTCAGATGCAGATGAGGGTCGATCCTCTTTGGAAGGATAGTTCAAGGGCTGGGTGGGTTTGGGCACTCTGCCATATCTACAAAGCACATTTACACAATAACAAAAGTGAGTAATATAAAAAACAGCACCTTTGGTTATAAATGATGAGGATTATCCTGTATGTTGTATTAGATGGGATATTTCCATTGAGGGCATAACATTTTATACCTGGTTGGTTTCTGAGGTTTAACTGTTGCATCTTCTTCTTCAGAAGAAGAAATGTCATCACAAGGAGATTTCCCTTGACTGCCTTGGCTCAAAGGTAATTCATCTTTTTTCACCTAAAATATATGAGCAAAGCTCATCGTGAGACAAGGTCAGAAAACGTAAAAATATTTTAAAGTTCTAAATTGAAAGGAGGATTAACCTGTTCTTCAGAAGCTCCATCACTCTCACGCTCTTCCCCTTTCTCAGACACTGTTTCTTTGGACTTTGTCGAAGGCGCAGGCTTTTTACCCCTTTTCAAACCCAGAGGCAGCAGTGGTTTTGGTGCTCTGCTCCGTGAGAGCTTGGCTGGCTTGACAGCTGTGTCCTTGGCTGTATTCACATTTGGAGTCTTTTCAGTCCTGAATATTAGAACAAGACAAGGATTTTCAGTGCGACTGCAATACACAAAAGAAACTTCCTTTAAAAGCTAATTTGTAAGGTTTTACATGTCTGAATTGGTGGGGTCCTCAGGAAGTGTTGCCTCTGAGTCTTCAGGTATCCCTGCTTCACCTGAGAAAATAAAATGAAAACTGAAGTTAACAGTAATCAACAAGTGTCAAATATATTAGGAGAAAACAGCATAGGAAAGGAAGGGAAAAAAAGGACAAAAAAGGGAGGAAAAAAAAGGAAAGAAAAAAAAAAATTGGTCATGAGGTCAGAAACAGGACATTTAGCATATAACATATTGCTTGCCAGCAAAACAAAACATTACAGGTGCAGGGAAAAAATCAATTCACATCAGTATCGAGATTCTTATTTATGAAGATTCTGAATTGATCCAAAATGCCCAACAATTGATTTTTTAAGATTTTAAAAATGTTTGACTACTTTCAAAGCTACTGTTAAGTGACAAAGAAATGTTTAAGTTTGCAAGGTAGGCAAAAAGAAATAAAACCTCTTTATCAAAATATTGCTTCTGTGTTTATTTTCAATTTTTGAATCACTTGATTATCCTGGAAAACTTCCTTCTAGTTTATAGAGGAATGTAGTTAATCCCGGATTCGGCACCCTTTGTTGGTAAAAGAGTATTTTCTATGAATCAAGATCATTTGAATTGATACAGAATCGAATCGTCACCCCAAGAATCGGAATCGAATTGAATCGTGAGTCGATGTCAAATTCACATCCCTATAAAACAAGCTTGTGTTATAAAATTTTCATTAAAAGAATTAATGTTCTCGAACTTTGTCCGTTGCTCTTTAGATCCGTTTTGTTTTTCTTGCCAATTGGCTCCTCAGTCAAAACGTCAGCTTTTTTCTTTCTTTTGCGTTTCTTCTTGGGCTCAGCAGCAGGGCTTCCTCCTTCATTACACTGGTCCTCATTCTCTTTCTGTGCCTCTTCCTCTAAGTCAGAAACTTGATTCTCCTCTTCCTCTACATCGCTCAGCTTCATTTCAGATTTTTTGCCTGTGGGGATAAAATTACAAAATTACAAAACAGAGATTAAGGCAACACTGTAACCCCAATAAAAATTAATGAGGCAATAAAACACCACAACACAATATAAAACAAAGATCGTTACCCTTTGCCTTAGTTTTGCTCTTCTTAGTGGCGTTTTTTCGAGAAAGCGATTTGAGTTTCTTCCTGTCTTTCTGAACCTCCAGAACTTTCTCTAGCAGCTTAGAAAAGTACTCTATGTCCAGTTTACGCCTCTCTCCTGTGAAACAATAATCAGTAAGCAACAAAGCATCAAAATGCAAACATCAAAATGGAAATATTACATGTTACATTTGACCGGCTGGCTTACTGAAAGCCTTATCAATCCTCCACGAATTCAGTCGCTCTTCTTTTTTGAATTTGTTCTGAAAGTTAAAAAAAAGGAGTATTTTCAGAGAACAAATGTGTTGCTCCATTATCATCATGCTTTTCAAATACAGTACATATTAATCTGCAGCACCCTCACTGACCTTTATCTCTGATCGAGCTCTGTGTGGAAACAGCTGACAAATCATGGAAAAGTCGGTCCCCACCATACTGACTGCCAGGAAGAACATGTCTGTTTCTGATGAAAACATAATAAAAAACAAATATAAAAAAGGTATAAAAAAATAAATAAATAGCATGTGCTGCAGAAATTAATGTCATCTTCTGTATGTATGTGATTTAAATCAGTTGAACCTTCTATGGACCAGGGCTTCGTGTAGGACCCTTTCCTGAAACTTGAGTAAGTTGTAGTGGAGCCACGTTCAAAGATGGGTTCTCGCTCCTGAGCTGGGTTTGGCCCTTTGGCTCGCAGGACTTCCACTGTTAAGCTGAAACGCAGGTTATAAATTTATAATAAAAGAAAACAAACCACTTGATTTTCTCCAAGATCATAATCAGGCAGAAATTAAGTGCAAACAATTAAATACTTTTAAAAAAATGCACTAACCTTTCTTCATCAATGATCAGTGAGCCATCTTCGGCTACTTTGACCCGGGGAACCATGAGTGCTTCTTCGTCTTCGTCTTCCTCTGCTGCCACTTCCTCTTCATGCACCTCCTCTTCCCCTGAACTCATCTTGGTAGGTCGGACTTCAGGTTCCTTTGCTTGCTCTGGAGACCTTCAAGAATCAAGGAATGGAAGCATGTTAGAGCAGCAACATGAACATTTCATTATTTAAACTACCACCATGTCGAGACACGAGACATAGATGCAGACTGAAATTGATCACATTCTCCAGACTGTACTGTCATTCAGTCTCATTTAGGTGATATGACCATACTTTTAATACAGAGTATTTCAATCAGATGAGCAGATGCAGAGGAAAACATCTGGGATGGATGATGAAAGTCCAGGTTTGAGGACAACATGGTTGTTTTCATGGTGTGTGATTTTGATTTGTTGAAAGTCCATCCTAAAATATAAAAATGTCTTTTGTAAATTTCTTTTATCACCCCATAGTGGACACTTTGCTGTATTTCCGAGGCTCTTGGATTCATTTGGGGGGATTTTCCCATTAAAATGAACTGATCTGAACTGGTTCGGATCTTGCACTAGGGAGGAGAAAAAACAGCTGTGCAGAGTAGTGAAGAAGACAGGATTGTAGGTATCCCACTCCCCTCCCTGATAGAACTGTTTGAGCAGCGCTGCACCTTCAGAGCCACTTCCATTATTACGGACCCCCATCACCCCGCCCACCACATCTTCTCCCTGCTACCATCTGGGAGAAGATACAGAAGCATCAGTTGCAGGACGAGCAAGAAGCTGAAAAGCTTCTTCCCAATGGCTGTTAGACTGATCAACAACCTGTGTCCCCTCCTTATAATTAT
>JAOXYM010000020.1:5438401-5467399 GCA_028567055.1 Leptatherina wallacei
CCCTCCTTATAATTATATATATATATATATATATATATATATATATACACCCCTACACAGAACCTCACTGACTCCCCCATATACACTCCCACAGGACTAAGTGTAGGAGAAAAAACTGACACCAGAGCCAACCACTTCATTTTATCCGTGTATATAGATATATAAATTTGTATCTTTCCCTTTTATCTCAACAAAAATATATTCATCATATTTTTTTGCACTTCTCAACTGGTTGAGAATAACATCTCATTCTCTTGTGTGTATATTTTATGCACATGAAATGACAATAAAGAAATCTTATGTCACACACACACACCCTAGACTGAGAACCCCCAACACACTCACAAACAGGCTTTAAAATAGTTTTTTCCCCAGAGCTGTGGACAGACTGCAGAAGTCATGACACCAGCTTGCTCCTCACATGCTTGGCAAGAACTGTTACACCTAAACCAAGTGCAATAATGAACTCTGGACAATAACTGTGGAATTTCTACCACCCTCTTTTTTATGACTGTACCTATTTTTTTTAATTATTTGTTATATATTATTCAGCTTTATGGGTCTGAATGTGTATGGGGTCAGGAGTACAGGTGAGATGTAATTTGGTTGTGTGTGCATACTATTTTATTTTGCACCTACAATGACAAAAAAAAATATTTCAAAGAATTCAGGCAAATAATTTTTGGGCATATAAAATGGATGGCTGGTTTTCTGTTGCTATGTCTTAAAAAAAAAAAATTAACCAGGATCAGTTTGTCCTCCAACACTGTTGGCAGATTTTAAACATCAAGTCCCATCACTTTCTTGATGCAGCAACATTGTAAAAATTGAGCTACTGTCAACCAAGAGGGTACAGACCCTGAAACCAAGGAATGCTTCACAGAGTTTGTGGCACATTCTTAACTGTTGACACTATTGGTATATTGCTAATTAGCAACATCTGCTGGATTTCAAAAATCATTGCAGGCAACCTGGACAGTTGGATAGACTGAATTACCCATTTACATAACCAGCTGATAATAAAGTGCTAACTGAATGAAACACAAATGTCTATTCCAATTAGTTTGAATGTAAACAAGATTATATAACTATGACATATACGCACACGTAGCTCGGCAAGTTAAATCACAGTTTTATAACTCCGCTAAGGGCAACACCATAGCAATGCCTTAATCAACTGGTTCAGATCAGCTGGCTTTTGACAGGTAAATGAGAGAATCGCGTTGCAGCATGGGACTTTTGTTTAGCATGAAAAGTACATCGAGGCAAACATAAAATAGTTCCTATACTTACGCGTATTTAGCAAGTTTTGTGTAAAAAAAGGTGTCCATTATCAGAAATTAATGGAAGATGTGGAGGCGTGAACCATCCGACGCGAAGCGGGAGCGGAAGTTTAAATGAAAAAAAAAACACCTTTTTTTTGGAAGAGGAAGTCTCCATTCCTCCTTTCAACTCCAATGCAAATTAATTGAAAGTTAGGCTTCTTTTTAAACACAATTTGGTACCTCACAACCAAAGAACACAGCAGCTTTATCAATCATTTGACTTTTTTTCAAGCAATGCCCACTGATACTGGGTTTGCTCTTTATGCTCAATACACGTACCAAACGCTTCGGTATTGTTTGGCCCATCACTATTAAAACTCAAGAGTGACTTGAACATCTTAATAAATGGCTGCTAGTGTGTCTGATTGAAAATGCTCAGACATGATTTAAATAAGGTGTGACACACAAATTAATATTTGTTCAAAACAACCTCTTAATGCAAAGCACTAAGTGAATTATATAAAAAGGTAAAAAGAAAACAAGAATAATTATTTTTCAAACTGAGGTAAGTCATTTTTTGTCAAAAATGTTTAACATCAATAATATTACGATGAGATCAACTTACTCTTCTCTTTCTGGTGAGGGTGGGACCTCAGTTTCATTTTCTTGAGCCGAGTCTTCTAAAGTAGACCTACGAAAATTAGAAAAAAATGATTTTTCTTAAATCAAGCAACGTCCTTGACGATCAATATGAAAAATCAACTCTGGAGGTGAAGCTCAAATGTCACTTAAGCTCGACAAAACTACAAGATACTTACATCATGGGGTTCGATATAGGCAGATAATGAATTAAGTCCCTCATGGTCATTTTTGTGGGATCTAAAGTAAATTCCTTTGTACGGGTTCTGGCTTTCTTGAGTCTCTGCAACATAATAAACATTCATTATATATGAATAATAATATATATATATATATTTTTTTTTTTTTTTTTTTTTTTAATAGAAAATTGGAAGGTGGAGATGAATAACATTCAATTAAATATGCAGAACTGACCTTTTCTTTGCATCGCTCCTGTCTAAGCAGCTCTCTGAGCTTCTGGGCCTTGACCAGCCTCTGTAAGTCTGCTGGGCTGTTCAGGAGTCTACTTAACGAAAGTGCTGATGGAGGCAGCGAAAACACATTTTTGGATGATACAAGTGTCCTAGCTTTCTCTGATATTTCTGAAACTTCTTTATCGGGTAGAGAGGGTGGCACTGTATCTGGTGGTCTGGCAGGAATGTCTTTAACTTGACTGCCTGAAATGGTTTCTGCTTGTTTGTTTCTGTGTGCTGATATGAGAGTTTGTTCTGGGGAGTCTTCAGTTATTTCAACAGGCGAGGGTCCTGAATGCTCGGGGGTCATGGGGGTGAGATTAGGCTTCCCTTTCTGCTGCTTGTTGTCTTCCGAGTGTCTCCGCCGCCTTGGGGACTGGAGTCCATGAGGGACTGCTGAAGTGGTAGCTTGGCTGGATGTTGATGGCTTGGAAGGGTCTGTACTGGAGACTTCAACAGTTGCAGAGGCTGCTTTGACAGGAGATTTTGGCGTCCGGGACAGTGCGGCTGGGCGACCAGGGGCCACTTTGGGTTTGATGGAAAACCGCTTCCTTCTCTGGAGTGCTGCTGCCGAGTTGGATCCTTCTCCATTTTGCTCATTTCCTTCTCTAAATAGTTATAGGGAAGATTTATTTTTGTTAAACTCACAAAATTGAAGTCATTGTTTCTAAATAAACTACAAAACACTTTGAAACTCACCCTTTTTCTGACAAGATCACATCAGATTTGTTGGTCACATCAGTTGCACTGCTGCTCTCACTGACTTCTTTGGGGGTCTCATTGGGCTCCTGACTTGCAGCGGGAGTTTCCTGAGGAGTTGCTGTTCTCCCAGCAGTACCAACATTAGGACGAACACTAAATCTCGAGCGGCGAAACATTGTGACCTGGATACACGACATGAGGGTACATCAGAATTTTAGCAGGAAATGATATGGTGCTATGGAGAATAATAAGCACGACTTAAGATTTGTTTTAGGACAACTGACATGAACTCATCTTCTCAATACAAAACTTTGCATAACAATTTTTGGGATACAATCCAAACCAAAAGCATTCAAATCTTCTCCCTCTAAACATTGCAGCATAAAATTAAAACTGCATCAGCAAATTTTCATATGAGATTAAATTCACTCTCTTCTAAATGCAAACCATTAAAATGATTTGCTAACGTCTTGCATTAACACAATCTTGATATTAATCTTATATTTCTTAATAATATAAGATTAATATCTTATTTATAATGGATTTATAATCTTAAATCCAGAAATACATGTTCAGTTTTAATGTCAAACGCACATTGCAATGTATAAAATATAGACAACACTACATCACAGAGGCTGATCACAAAATCTACGTGTCTGCATTTTTCTTACAAATAAAATACTAACTTTTGTATGAGAACACAAAAGATGTGAAAATAAACATATAGCCTGAAATACTAACTTCCCAGCATTAGAAGATGGACGGATGGATGAATGGATGGGTAATAACTTTGACTTGCTTGATCTGGTATCTTGTGCTGTGGTGTCTCTTTACCATGTATGATTTTATAATCTAACATTAGCTGTAAATAAATGTAATATATATTTTTAGTCGTAAATAATATGTCATATTTTTATAGCCATCTCAGCGACAATTCAAGTAGAACACATTATATTATGACAATGCATGTTAAATACTTAAGTAAATCAACTTATGTTATGTAAATACTTATAGTCTGCGTACATTGTGAGATTAGTTTTGTGGATATTTCTTTAATAGAACTATTCATTATTTACATACAAGTTAATCATTATAAAACACCAATTGCTGGATAGGGTGAGAAGACATAAAACATATCCATCTACGTGCTGTTTGCCTTTCTGCGATGTAGAAGCTGTACAAAAACGAAGCTACAATCCGCTTAAAATAAGTACCCGTTCAAAATGAATCTATAAACATTAGTGCAAAGCTCAGCTGCTCTGCTGCTCTGCTGTCAGGGCTGGTCACGTTGACAGCCAAAAGGCATTTTAGCACGGATACAAATGATAAGATCACAAGGAATAAAAGTGGAAGTTTATTAAACTATCTCAACATATTAAATCAACTGCAAATCACAAGAAAGTACCAATAATGGACGAAACAGGGTAAAAGTACAACGCCAAGCTCAAACTCAGAGAACACTTCAAGTCAGACGTTACTTCAGTTGAGAAGCAAATAGGACTATATTTACACACTAAATTACGTCAACGTGTGTTGCTTTGCTAGTAACAACATACCTGCCCAAGAAAGGAGCTTTTAATTGTAGAAATGAGCAATTAAATATCGACGAAGAGAGGTAGGTAGCGGAACTCATGCATACACCGATCCGCCATGTTTTCTAATTACGCGATGTTTTCAGGGGCGAAGGGTATTGTGGGAAATGTAGTCACGTGACTTCAGAGGGAAGATGCTGCAAACTCATGCAACATGTGGGCAATGTGTCTTGCAGAAATTCATAGGCTCTGTTCGAGAAGCCCCAAACAGCAAAATACAAAGAAGAATCAAAATTGTTTGTTTTAAAAATGATTGTTTTAAAAAAGTTTATTTTGATTTTATATGATTTTTCCATTTTCAGTTAACATGTAGATGAAACGCAGTTTTGTGAGCACTACAACACTCCCTTAGACGCGAAAAACAGATAAGATCTAAGGCCATTTGATTTGATTTATTAGTTTTCACATAAAGAAAAGTAACATAAATATTTCACTTAAGGAGTGTGATGGAAGGTCACCAAAAACCCTCAAGGGGCTTAACAAAGGGCAACCTTCATTACTTTAAGAATATGTAAACATGAAAGAACAAACAAAACATACAGCAATACAGCGATAAACATAATGATTACTACAGACCTGGTTTAGTCAGAAGTATCCATGTGGAAAGTTATCTTGGCTTTTCAAAGATTTTTTTAAACTGAATTTGTGAAATTGTCCGTGAGACACGTTGGCAGGTAATTCCATATTTTAGACCCTCTTTATAATACTGAACTGAGACAGGGTCGTCTGGGCAAAGGGGACCCTGATATGACTTCTGGCCCAAATTGAATGTTTATGAAGGTCATTATTAAAAAAGAATCTATTGTTTAAATGTTCAGGCAATAGGTTATTAATGGGATTGTACACAAACTGTCCAATTTGCAGTTGGTAAACAGTAAGAACACCTGCTTTTGTAAATAATGGCTGAGATGCATGCCTTTGGTCGACACAGAATATTATTAAAGTTTGTTTCTGGAGATGAAGAATAGGCTCAAGTTTAATTTTGTGGGTGCTAGCCCAAGAAATATTACAATAATTTATGTATGGATAGATCATTGCATAATACAACATCCTTGCAACATTTATATTAATGAAATGACGTGTTTTTCCAAGTATACCCACTGCTTTGGCAATTTTTGTACTTATGAAACTGAGATGTGGTTTCCATGAAAGAGACTTGTCCACTAAAATACCAAGGAAACAAGCTGATTTTACATTCCTGATAGGAATATCATCAATTTGGATTTTCACAGAACAGTTAAAAATATTCGGTTTTGTTCCAAAAAATATGAAACTTGTTTTCTTAATGTTGAGTGATAATTTGTTAGACTTGAACCAAGAAGCTAATTTATCAAGTTTTATTAATCACTTTTAAGGATATATGTGGATCCTTATGAGAATAAAATACACTTGTGTCATTTGCAAATAAGATTTTGGAAAGTTTATCAGAAAACTTAGGAAGGTCATTAATAACAAAAACATTAAGGGACCCCAAATCGAACCTTGGGGTAAACCGCACAGTAGAGGAAGAAGAGGAAATTCATATCCGTTATAACTAACAGTTTAGTATTTTTCCGTTAAATAACTAGTGAACCACAACTATGACTTGTGTTTTATGCCAAGAAATAAGAGCTTATCCAAAAGTATCTTATTGTTAACTGTGTCGAATGCTTTGAATAAATCCCCAAAAATCACATACAGTGTTTTCTTTTTGATCTTTGCTTTGTATATTTCATTCAGTAATTGAACAAGAGGCATATTGGCAGAATGTTTTTTCCTAAATCCGTGATGTGGATGTAAAACTTTGTTTTTATAAAGATATTCCATTAATCTCTTATAGACTAGTTTTTCAAGAACTTTTGAAATAGCTAGTAAAACAGAGATCGGTCTATAATGATTAAAATTTGCAAGATCGTCCTCTTCATAGACTGGAGTAATTTTGGCTCTTTTCAGTTCCAAAGGAACATCACCTTTGTTCAGGGAAAGATTGAAGACATGAGCTAGAGGTTTAACAATGTAAGGAATAATTGACTTAAGCATTCTACTGTCAAATATAGAATTAAATTTCAAGTGATTAGTCTGTTTAATGAGTTTTGCGCATGTACAAAGGTACTACCTTAATGTAGCTACAGTTTGGGATGCATAATTCCCGTTTATAGAACTTGTAAAGCTTCATACCGTGCACTGATAGTTACTTCCTCTTTACTGATAAAAATTAACTAGATATAAAATGGTATAATTAACATAAAAATGGAAAATACTGCCGGAAAAATGCAAGTCAATAAACTGTTTTCCAGTAACGATTGTAAACAAGAAAGGTCTTTGAATATACCCAAAGGAATGTGCAACTATTAACTCTTAACCACCAAACGCCCAGCCAGTGCCAACATTAGATTCAAAGTTCACAGACAGCAGCTACTTAATAGTCACACAAAAAAACAGAATTTATAACCTAATTAGTTTCAACTTAAACTAAGAGCAGTTACTTTATAGCTATGTGCCATCTTTCTCTTCTTCACATTAAAATAGGTACACGTCCAATCCAACTTTAATAATAAAGAATTTTAAGATAACCACAGAGGATCAAAGTGCTATACAGTATTTTACATACTGCTGGCTTCAAGTTGCTTATGCCTTTAGCAAGACTTGTTCTCTATTATAAAAAATTACACATAAACTCTTTTTTGTTGTTTATCTACAACATGAAATGGAGACTTTGTAGACTCAATGCAACTGTTTTGCTTTGATAATTCCATTCTTCAATTGTTCTTTTACAAACAGGCTCACTTTTTCTTTAAGGCTTTTAGCTTTTTGGTAAAACTCTGCAGATAATTATTAGGTTCTCATTCATTCAAGTCATGACAATCCAAATTGTTAAAAAAAAACTAGAAGAGGATGAATGGATAATCTATATCAGAATCATTGCAGTACAAAAGGATTCCATGAGGGGGCAGAAGACACTTATCAGATTGTATACAAGAGGGCATTGTGTTAATACAAGGTAGTGATGCAATAATTCTCACTAACTGTCTTTATCAAATATATGTTTGGCATTAAAGGGTTAATTTAATTATCATTAAATGAACTGGCGTAACTGCTGTGCTTCAGCATAAATGCCTGTGTAGTTCTCAAACCGTAAAAGGACAGACCGCAGAGCTTTACAGCCTTTCCTGTTTGCTACAAGAATAGGCAGAATAGTGTCATGTAGTTAGAGTGACAACTCACACATATTTACGCCCATGCACATTTGGCTTAATCTATATCTTGCACTGATGCAGTTGCTTTGTTAGTTCCCCATTTGATCATCTGCTGTATTTTTATTTCTTTCTTTGCTATTCTGAACAATTTTATACACAGATTAAATGGACACAGAAAATTACATTAACAGTGTTATTGTTCTCTTTTTTGTTTCATATATGATGCACTGCTTTTATTTGCAATAAGAACACATTAAATTACATGTTGTGGAGAAATTAACACATATTCTTAGAATATATTCTTGTTTGAATTTTGCTGTATGAGCTGCAGGTTACACGCCTTGATAAAAGATTATCATCGGGTTAAGGGTTTTTTGTTTAAAATGAGCGCAACATCAAAATAAAATCTGAAGCTGAGATGTGAAATGTCTGCAAGTTCTTGTCTTTAATCAGATCATCTGTGGTTGGATGTTTGGTTTCCTTTCTCAATTTTCTGATAAACATTGAAATTCCTGAACCTGAAAATTTCCACGTTTCACTATTTAACATATCACTGTCATTTGTAACTGATTTGGAATCCACTCAACCATTACTGCTCCTTTCTGCACACGGTGAGTCACTTAACCAAGAAATAGACTCATTGAGCATCTGGGAAATAAACAATCCATCTGTGCATAGATGCAAAGTCTTGCCTACCTTTTATTTTGTTATTAGTTTGTTTTTATTTGTTTGTAATATCTGTTTATAGACAGAAATCGTTTTGCAACTTTTGCATACTCTACCTAAAATGTTTATCATTTGGGGGAAGTGATACGTGAACACACACACACACACACACACACACACACTATAAGCATAACATAAGCTATTGGTGATTAAACCCACAGAACAACACAATGACTGCATGGCAGGGTGAAGGAGGGCCCGGGCGGGGTTTCAACCACAGGGATGTCCCTTTAGCTTAATGGTCAGCGTGCATGACTCTCACCCGGGAGAGTTCAAACCCCGCCTGGGCCCTCCTTCACCCTGCCACAACTGTATCAGCAGGTGAGAGCAAAATAAAAGGAATGAATAGTGATCAGTAATGAGTGTGATCATGAAAAGTGTGACTGTACCCCAGCAAAGATCTGAGGCAGACCAGGGTGGCCTCAAGACCTAGTCAAGATCAACAGTTATCCCACAGCAGCTCAACACAGGGACAACCAAGCATCCGCCCAGAAGACCGCTTTTCTTGTTGCACTAAGTATAAATTATTGCCTGAAAAACCCTTCCAATATAATTTAGTTTTAATATTAGCTACATAAGTTGGGCTGCTAAGCTGTAACTAATGGTTATTAGGTTCATGTGTTCTTTGTTAAAAATGTATTGTTTGTTAAAATTAGTTGCAACATCAGTAACAAGTGGCATCCTCACAGACAAACTCTGAAACTGAGTTGTGAAATGTCGTTGCTTTCTGTTATCGTAGCATCTGTGGTTACATGTGTCTGGTTTAGTAAGTTCTGTAATGCCACTGCATTAGATATTAAAGGCAAAAAGATATGAGGTTTTTCTTAAATGTAATTTTATCCTGAATCTCAATCAAGCCATATTTATGTTTAAATTTCTATTTAACTTACTTTAAAACAATTACATTTCTATTCGTGTTCTGACTGTGACCGTGTTAATCACAGACAGTAGGCCTAAGTAAAAAAGAAATACTTCCCTGATAACATATCACTGTCATGTGCAACTGAATTAAAATGAACTCAAACTGATCATGAAGTTCCTGAGAAACCTAACCAGGAAATACTCATTGTGCATCAGGGAATTCAACAATCCACCTTTGCATTCAAAGATTCAAAGTCTTGCATACACGCTGTATGGGGCTAAATGGGTATGCGACGGATGCATGTTTCTGCATCTTTTGTCCATTCAAGACGTTTGTTTCTCTTGAGGGAAGTAAAAACTGAGAGAAGTGTGAGCACAACACCCACAACAAAGTTCAGTTTTCTTTTGCTATGCCTTAAGCTGCACACAGTATCTTATGTGGCTCTGTCATGGGGAAACTTCAGAAAAGCTTGTACTATTTTTTGGCCATTGGTGAGACACGTTTTCATTATTTTGCTTTTGAATATACAAACAGAGTTGGTTACAATAACAGCTAAATATTTTAAAGATCCTTGTTGTTCTTCCTTTTTTAAAATGATACATTTTTAGAGACAAGTAATGATAGATAAACAATGAGAGTACTGTTTTCGTCTTTGCAGTTATTCACATGTGCATCTCGCTTTCAGTTGCTACAGGTCAGTCACGTCTAAGAATTTATTTTTTTTTTTTTATTAATTTGAAGTAGATATTTCAAAGTAATACTGATTAATCTTTCTTTTGTTAGATATCAAATTAGCTGGATTAGCAACTCAGTGCGCAGGAAGAGTTGAAATCAACCGCAACACTGGCTGGAAAAGAGTATGCGATAACTACTGGAACATGACGGCTGCTAAGGTGGTTTGCAGACAGTTGAACTGTGGAGAAGTGCTCAATGTCAGTCACACAGCTCATTTGGGTTTAGGAACAGGAGAATTCCTGCGTGATTCTTTTACCTGTTCGGGCAATGAAATGTCTTTGAGTTCTTGTCTCAATCAGACTGTGTCATATGACTGTGGTGGAAACAGGAAAGATGCAAGTGTTGTCTGTTCAGGTAAGACTGATTACAGATAATGATCTAAACACTAATGTTTTATTTTGTTTTTACAAATGGACTATGAAACTGGGCTGCACAGTGAGATGTTTGTTAGTTGGCTCACGTGCAAGAAGGTTTTTGGTAAATAGCTGGCCTTTCTGTGTGAAGTACATTTTAATACCTAGTTGTTACTTGACAGTGATGTTAGTTTCAATATAGAAATGCCTATATTCCCTTACAATACTTTTTTTCCTTTTTAAATTGATCAGAAGTCAACTCAGCTCATTTCACTCAGGTTATGCTGCTGGTGAGAAACATTGATAGAGTAATATTACTTAAGTAAGTCATGAAAGCAAAAAGTCTCTTTATTCTTAAAGCCTCTGCTCCCTGATTCCCTTTATGTCTAAATTTTTTGTCTGAGCCATCATTTAATGTCTTGTCATGCTACACTTGGACAAATGCAGATGAGGTGTTCTGCTCAGGGAAGTTAAAGTTATCTGACAAAAGAAATGCTTTAAGATTTAGGAAGGAAAACTCTTGAAAATCTCGAAATTGCAAAATGACTTTTATGCGCTTAATGAAAAAACAGCTATTTTATTTTCTGCTGCATCAGGCAGTTTATGGATAAAACTGTTTTGCCTCTTTTTTTGTACTTTTGGTTTTTTAAAGATATATTAGTTCACTCAGGGCTACTCAATTTGGTTCAACGAGGGCTGCAATCCAGCAGGTTTTCCATATATTCCGTCTGCAACACACCTGACTCAAATTAATGAGTCATTGTATAGGCTACATAACTTGTCATTTTCTTCAGGTGTGATGAAGCAGGAATACATTGAAAACCAGCTGGATTGCGGCCCTTGAAGGACTAAATTGAGTAGGAAGCCCTAGTTCACATTAAACTATTCACATTATTAATTTCAGTAGACTAGACTGTCACAGTCAATCAAAAAAAGCACAATACGAATGCTGTACCCACTTCACAGCAGTTTAAAAAAAACAGTAGAGGCCTGAGTATTAAGTAATTTTACTCTATCAAGGTTTCTCACTAGCAGCATAACCTGAGTGAAATGAGCTGAGTTGACTTCTGATCAATTTAAAAAGGAAAAAAAAATCCAAAATCAAATCAACAAGTTGCAAAAAACACTAAAAAAAACACACATTCAAATCTGCAAGAACACAAACAAAGAGATTCTCTTCTGTTCCTGAACAGTTGAACTATTGTGAACACAGCAGTCTACAAACTGTTACATCATGTCCACCTTATCTGTCTTCATCTAACTGCCAAAAGCAGACTGTGCAAATGCATAGGGCCCCACAAACCACTAGGGGTCCTCAAAGCTTAATGTTCAGTCTCATCTGAGGAGAAGTAATATTACTGTTCTTTATTTCTTACACTTAAAAATAATGAATAAAAGAAGCCACAATGATCAGTTGTGGGATAGTTAAGTCTGTGTGCTGACTGGAATGATTTACAGGTACTAGCTGTCATTACTGAGGATATGGATGCTAAACGTTGTCATGATCAACATAAAGTTGTCTTCATGGGGCAGAAAAATGTTTGAAGAAGAAAACACAGAAAGATAAATGTTAGGATAAATGTTGTGTAGTTGTTTATGAACAGTTCTTAGTGAGTTTGTAATTTTTCCTGCTAACTAGCTCTGCAGCCTCAAATATATACCAGTTGAAACAATCGACGGGAAAAAAAATGAACATTTCACCATTTAACTTAGACTTTTAACATGACTTTAGGATCAATTAAGATTCATTTATTAAGTTTACTGTCTTTGTTCTCTAATTATAAGTATGCTATTTAGTGACACTATTAAGAGAAATGTTATTCCAAACTTTGCCATTTATTGCAAAAATATTTTCAAAACTCTGTCCTCTCAGAATTTCCTTGTTGCTTAGCGCTACTGGTAACAGTGTAAAACCTCTCTAGTCACATAAGAAAAGAAATAGTCACATAAAGATGATTTAGAGCAAAGCTTCTTACATTAACACAGGGGAATTAGCTTCAACTGTTTTTCAGAATCAAATAACCTTTTTACTTTTTCTTTTTTATCCAGGGTCACTGCAGCAGCCAAACATCTCCCTGACTTCTCCTGATGGAGGTTTGGTCTGGAGTAACAAAGTCACCATTGGTTAGAGCTTTATCATCACCTGCTCCACTAACTTCAGCTACACCCCAAGTCGTTTCATCCTCATCGGCCCTGTCTCCAACATATCCAATGATGCAGTCAACCAGTCAGCCTCCTTTCACTTCCCTGCAGCTGATTATGAACACCAAGGCAACTACAGCTGTGAATATAAAGTGCCGTTGTCCACAGGAAACTTCATGTCTACTAAGTCAGAACCAATCCGTGTCATCATTACATGTGAGTTCTCTGCAAAAGTCAATATTGCTGTCCACCCAATGAGGGAATTATGGTGGAGGAAGCAAGCTGCACAACCCTTTTAATGAGCTTCAAAGTGGTTTATTGATCAAGGGGGCAGAGTTCACTGTGGAGACTTTGATTCTTTTTTACCATTCATGTTGCCATAAAGTGTTTTCTACATGGACCAGTTAACTTTAATCTCACCACCAAGTTCTCACAGCAATAAAGACACAAAAAGGTTCCTTTTTTTGCAAAGTATAAAGCCCAAGTACGTGATACAAGAAGAAACAGTCTGAGTGAAGACAGCATATAGTTATTATGAACTATATCTGTATAAACATATATATGTTATATGTGACACTGCTTCCTCACAGCAGGGAGGCTCTTGGTTAGACCACTTAGGTCAGCTCAGTCATTTCTCTGCATGTTTTATATGTTTTCTCTGTGCCTGTCTGGGCTTTTAGTGTGTGCTTTTAGATCACTTAAGATGTGCAAATAAGATCAACTGATGAGTCTAGATTTGCTTTTGCCTTACTCTGGTGTAGTGTGTCATATGACCTAAGTATACTAAAATCAACTCTCAGTAACTGACCTGCAAACTTAAAGCAAACATGTAGTCCCATATCTCGGTGAGGTTCAACAATGAGAACATCAGCAGTGATTAACATTGATATTCTTTTCTATTCTATTTGATGTATTTATTCTTCCCTTTTCATGGGTTATTATAACAAAATGGGAAAAGTTGTGGTTACACATACAAATAATAAAAACATACTTTAGCACCTAAAAGTAGATATTTGGGAAAGGATTGCTGTCTCTGCTAATAGAAAGGCTAACATTTGCCATGTAAACATGAAATCTGGTCTCCTATATCACAGGGAAATTGTGGCAGCAATTTAGCTGGTGCTGTTAAGAAAATATCAAATAGAAAAGAAAGTTTAAAATAAAAAATGAAGAATTCTCTACAAATATGCTGAAAAGCCATAGTTTTAAAATATTAAATTCCTTTTATTGAAGTAATTATTGTATTTATTAGTCACAGCTTGTAGCACAGTTACAGTGGAAACAGAAGCACTAATGGCTCATGCATCACTTTTATGGTGGAAATTTGCCAAAAGTTGTTGTAAATCTTTTCCATTTTTCAGTGCCCTGGTTGTTGTTGATTGCTTGTGTAGCTGCTGGGAGCGTGCTGCTACTCCTGCTGGTCTTGTTGGTGGTCTGTCTGGTCTGGAAAAAAAGGCGACAATTCAAGCTACCAAAGACTATAGTCCAAACTCAAAGTTTGTGCTCACCACAACACACATTTATATAAATGATTATTTTGAACATGTCTACAAATGTTTTTTTACATTCAAGGTTCATATTGATGACAAATATATTGGTCTGTGTTTCAGTGACTGCCATTAACTCTTATGAGTCAGAGGATGAGGAGGAGAGAGACTATGAGAACATTGAGGAAGAGGAAAAGGAGGAGGAGGAGGAGGAGGGGGACTATGTGAATGTTGAGCCAGGGGACGCCACCAGACAGATGACACCAGCAGAAGTGGACGAGGATTCTGATGCTCATGATTATGAAGGAGTGGAGGACAGTGATATATATATTTCTGCTGTAGACCATGGGGAGGAACAAGAACATAAAGAGGAAACCAGTGATGATGAAAATGACTATGTTAACTTGGCAGGATCATTTTCTGAACAATGTTTGGACATTTATGGAGATGATGTTTATAATAACCTTTAGGTTTCAACTAACTCTTCTCTGAACGCGAACCTGGACACAGAATTTAAACACAATGTATAAGTGTGCTCAAATATTCTTTAAAAATGTTAAGTAAGTTCATTCTTCCTGCAAACATGAGCACAGCAGCAGTTTTTCTTTTTTGTCAAACACTGAATCACCTTTTCATCTTTCTCATAAATATAAACATTACTATGATCAGTTAAGCACTGGATCATGAGAGTGACACATCCAGAGACACGTGCAGACTGTTTATTTAATGTAATAATAATCTATTCAGCAAGCAAATAAACTCAACACGTGGCATAACAACGTGTATATAGATTACATTTTATTAGTTCTTCAACGCTCCCCTTCTTCATGACAACAAAGGTTAAAACTTATAAAATCTTCCTTCATAATTTCAGAACATTCAGTTCACTGGAACCTTTTATTGCCTTTAGCTTATCCCACTTTTTTTGTGCAATAATAAGATCATTTAAAGAACTGAGATGAAAGTACTAAAAAGGTGTGTCAAGCAAAAGGTTCAGAAATATCCCTGGGTGTGTCCCTGTCTGATTATGATCTGTACACTGACTTGTTTGCAGGTATTGCCTGTTCAAGGTCCTGAAGAGTAAGAAACACAGTATGTTTGTATATTTTTTAAATTTATTTTCTTCATTGCAGCTGAGCATCTCATTACTTAGCAAGTTTGCAGTACATTGGAGTAGACATTAGGTGGCTCATTTTGCTAGCTGAGGTTAGAAAGTCACAAAGACAAATTCATTTCTGCAATTTTAAATAGATTACGAGACTTCTGTTGAAAATCCACAATGGGCTAATTGGGATTTAATGGTAAATAAAAAGCCAATTTAAAGAGCGAAGTGTCAAGATGCTAGATTGTAACCACAGGCACAGATACAGGAGTGCAAGGATGGGGGTTATCTGCCCCTCCCTATTTTAGAGTCACCAGCTGAGCTGGTGTTTCACTGACACGTAGGAGACAGTCTTCAATCTGACGGAGTGGAGCGACCGAGCAGCCCATCTTTCTCCAGGTGAAGTTGTTTCTGCTGATACTGGCTCATTCGGTGTGATTTGTTGGAGTATTTTTCCCTAATTAGTTAGTTTTGATTATGAAAAATTTAGATGTAAAACAAAAAGTTTGGAAAGTTGCTGTTTCAGGGGCTGAATTTTCAGTTTTATGTGATCAATATCAACAATTTGGCTTATTCATTAAAACAAGTCACATCCTTACTGTCAGATTGAGAAAACAACAAATAGGCTCTGATAAGAGTAGTCTGAATGAAACTTGTGTGTTTTCAGTAACAACCTACAGGTGTGTTGTAAGGTTAGAAATGTGAAGTTTTACTAATGTAGCAAATTTATCTTATCAGTACTCATGATAAAACTAAATATGATAGGCCTGGTCTGGTGGTTAAAACTGTTGCCTCACAGCAAGAAGGTTCTTAGTATTTAGATATGTATATCAGAGCAATCTGTCCTCAGTATTTTAGAAGCACTAAATTTGGATATATTCATTAATGTTTTGATAAACAGAATAAAATTAAGCCTAAATATGGTTTTTGTTTTCTTAGAAGGGGTAAATGATACAATAAGTAGTCTTAAAGTGTTTTTGTAGCTCTACTTTGGACACATTAACATAAAGGAGATTTTCACACACTGCTCTGAGGACATATATGCACCCTGCCTTTTTTTAAACCACCTACTGCAACATTTTCTGCTGACATAGGCTTAATTAGATTTTTAAAGCGAGCCACATCCCTTTTTTTGGTAAATGGGAAGCTAACTTAAGCAACTCAAAGCAAATTTTTTTAGCTCTTTTTGCAATGAGTGTAGCTTTTTGTACATGGACAAAGGTAGTTTAATGATCCAGATATAGTGAATATCCTTCAGTGTATCATATCAAAATGGTGGGATTTGTTCTGTTTTGTTGTGTTTGACTGTAAAATTTCTCAAATTCAGCAAGAGGAAATCATGGCAACGTCTTCTGAGCTGTTGGCAATACTGGAAGATTTAGCAGAAGAAGAGTTTCAAAAGTTCAGATGGTTTCTGCAACAGCCGGAGGACTTGAAAGATTTCCCTTCAATCCCGAGATACAAACTCGAGAATGCAAACAGAATGGACACAGTGACCGAGCTAAAAGAGACTTATAACAAAAATGCGGTCGAAGTGGCCGTTAAAGTTTTGAAGATGATCAGAAGGAACGACTTGGTGCATCAGTTGATGAGCATCAACCCAGCATCAAAAGGTAAGTGGAAAATTAAATTCCCCAATGATTTTTTTTTTTTTTTTTTAGTTTTTTTTAAGAGGTGTAGATAATCTCACAATAAATTGACCAACATGTCTGAAACAATAGCAGTAACTTGCATATAAATTTTAAGTTTTAAATATATGCACACAGTCATACATGAAAGTTTTTGTTGTTGTTTTTATGATTGAAGTTGTGTGTGCACTGCTTTGGCTCTAGAATGATGGGTGTGTACTCCATGGCTAGAAATATTAGCACTTATTGCTTTGCCACGTCATTCATGAACTGCTTGTTACTTGTTTCTGCTTGTTCTTGTATATGTGCAACTCAAATGGAAAATGCTATTTAAGGTTGTGATATGGGAAAGAAAGGATACAAATGACACCCAAGAGTATATCCTTTTGCCATCAGTTTGCTCTCATCATTAACCTACTGTGGCTTACAGAGTTGTAGGTGTTCAATACAATTGTCATTAACAGGGGTGCACAAATTTGGAAAATTGGTGCTGGTCTAGATGAAAATGAGACTTTTACATAATTTTACTCTGCTTGGAGCAGGAAAAATTTAACCAAGATACAAAAGACCTCAAACTCATCACTGCATGTCAATTGGCCTGAAGCAACATTCCTTTAAGTGTGAAGAAGACATGATGAATGACTTGTGAAAAACTTGAAACAGGCACACATACACAGATTCTCTTCATTTATCTGTAGGATGTCTTATTATTACCCCTCTTACAACAACAAACTCTTGTATTTGTAATTTCTTTCTTTTTTTACTTTTTCAGAAATCCTTGCTACCTGCCAACATAAACTAAAAGCAAACTTGCAAAACAGGTTTCAACATTTGAGTGAAGAACCTGCAAAATCTGAGAAGCATGTGTCAATGAATGAGCTCTACATTGAACTTGATATAAGAGAAGAATCTCTCTTCTTGGAACAAATGATGAGTGAGGACCTCTTCAAAACCGTCTTTGGTCAACATTCATGGAGAACGTTAATGACAAAAGGGGTGTCTGGTATTGGGAAAACTGTCCTCACACAAAAGCTTACTTTGGATTGGTCCACCGACAAAGTTGCAAATGATGTAGAGTTTATGTTTCCGTTCACTTTCCGAGAACTGAATCTTCTGAAGGGGAGAGAGTGTAGCTGGTTGGACCTTATTCATCACTTCTTTGCTGATATCATAGAGGCAAGAAACAATTTGGATAAACTCCAAATTGTGTTCATCTTTGATGGTCTAAATGAGAGTCAATTCCCTTTGGACTTCGACAACAATGAGATCCTGACTGATATAACTGACTCAGCTTCGGTGGATGTTCTGCTGACGAACATTATCATGGGAAAACTATTCCCCGCTTCTTGCATCTGGATAACCACAACACCAGAGGCAGCCAGTAAAATCCCTCCACAATACATTAAAAGAATTACAGAAGTGAAAGGCTTCACTGATCCAAATAAGGAAGAGTACTTCAGGAGGAGATTTCAGAATAAAAAGCTGGCCAGTAGAGTTATCTCTCACATTACAGCTTCCCGAAGCCTGCACGCGATGTGCCACATCCCAGTCGTGTGTTGGATCACTGCAACAGTACTGGAGGACATGTTGAAGGGCAATGAAAGAGAGGAGCTGCCAACGACCCTGACTGAGATGTACACACACTTCCTGGTGGTTCAGTCCAAACTGGCAAATGAAGCGGCTGAGACACCCCCTCTCTGGATCACAGACACAATCATTCTGTCGCTGGGAAAACTTGCCTTTGAGCAGCTGAAGAAAGGAAATGTGATCTTCAGTGAGGGAGATCTAATAGATTGTGGTATAAATGTCAGAGCAGCCTTATTGTACAAAGATGTGTTTTCACACATCTTTAAAGAAGAGTTTGTACCAGAGCAGGGAAAACATTTTAGCTTTGCTCATCTCAGCGTTCAGGAATTTATGGCTGCAGTCCATGTCAGTGTGTCATTCATCAGTTCTGGTGTCAACATCTTGTGTGAGGAGCAGTCAACCTGTCAAAGGTCTACAGACACTCTGGATCAATCTTCAGGAAAGAATATTTACCAGACTGCAGTAGACAAGGCTTTACAAAGTCCAAATGGACACCTGAACTTGTTTCTCCGCTTCCTGCTTGGCTTATCACTGCAAACCAACCAAGTACTTCTTCAAGACTTATTCAAACAGTCAGGGAGTAACATTCAGAGCCGTCAGGAGATGGTTCAATACATCAGACAGAAGATCAGGGAGAATCCTTCTCCAGAGCTATGCTTCAACCTCTTCCACTGTTTTAATGAGTTGAAGGAACATTCTTTAGTGGATGAGATTCAAATGTACCTAAGTTCAGGATACTCTAAAACCTTGTCTCCCTCCCAGTGGTCGGCTCTAGTTTTCATCTTACTGTCATCAAACAGTGAGCTGGATGTGTTTGACCTGAAGAAATTCTCTGCTTCAGACACAGAGCTTCAGTATCTGATGCCACTGGTTCAGACATCAAGTCAAGCTATGTGAGTTCACAACTTACTGTTCATACTACATACTGAAGATAATACACTTTGAGTTAATTGTTGATTATTTTGTCTTTTGCACCGGCAGTCTAAGGGGCTGTAACCTGTTAATGAGTAGCTGTAGGGCTCTGGAGTTGGTTCTGAGCTCACCATCCTCCAATTTGAGAGACCTGGACTTGAGCTACAACGGAATGCTGCACGACAGAGTCAAAGTGCTTGCAAATGGTTTGAAGAATCAGGAATGCAGACTGAAAACTCTCAGGTCTGGTAAACTTATTTGATTAATCTTAAACATAACTTGGTCAAAACACCATCATATAGTTGCACTGAACTGAAACATCTTTATCATCATATCATGCTCCTCAGGCTGAGTGCTTGTGGACTGACAGACAGTAGTTGTGCAGAACTATCTTCAGTTCTCAGCTGCCATTCCCCCAGTCTTAAAGAGCTGGACCTTTCCAACAACAATCTGCATAACTCAGGAATACAGAGACTTTCTGTGGGATTGGAAACTCCACAAAGTGGAATTGAAACTCTCAGGTAACCACTTTGATACCTTACAACACTTTAATAATCTCTTTTGAAATAAAAGCTAAAAGTGATTTTCTCACATACTCTTCTTAGGTTGACTTGCTGTGGGCTGACGTGGACAGACTGTGATGCTGTGGCCTTCTTTCTCAGCTGCAAGGCCTCCAGTGTGAGACATCTGGACCTTAGTGTGAACAACTTGGAGGATTCGGGAGTGCTGGTTTTCAGCAGTGGACTTGAGAGTCCAAACTGTCAACTGGAGACACTCAGGTCTGCTAGTTTCTTTACTTCTTTCAGTTCATCCAACAGCATCCATCTGTCAAGGCTGGAATGATGCTTCTTTGTAAATACACACAAAGCTCTTGTGTCAACACATTCATGCAGAGGAAAAATGTGAATAACTTGTGACATGTCTGATCTGGGTTTCATTCTTGAGTGGAACCATCGGTGTTGCCCTGTACTTTAGTGTAGGGGTTTTGTTTAAAACCTGACCTGAGCTACAACCATCCAGGAGACTCTGGAGTGAGGGCACTCTCCGCTGTTCTGCAGGATCCCCAATACAGACTGGAAACTTTAAAGTATGGAGTAAAGTAGGAGTTCAAATGTCAGTTCAAAAAGTCAGCCCTGCTTCTTTGACCCTGTGGGGCTCCATGTAAAGGTTGCTGTCTTGGTTTTGTCAATACTACCAGAACAAATGATTTAATATTGTTTTAGGGGGAAAACAAACAAACAAAAAAGGCATTACTTTTAAGGCTTACAAAATCCAGATGTTAAAATCTTAACAACTTTTGTGTCTGTGAGAAAAGCAGCCCACTGATGTGTCTTATGTAGAGTAAATCAGTGGTTCTCAAAGATTTTTCAGTGATGTACCCCTTGTAGAAAAACTTTTCAGCCAAGTAGGCTACCCCCTAACCAATACGGAGCTTTTTGATTGGAAACAAAAGTAAACAGGAATGCACCATCAGTGTGCATTTGTTAAAGTTTTTACCTAAAGAGACATTTTCAAATTTCAAACATTTAAAAAGGACATAGCTTACTTCAATCATATTATCAATAATTCATGATTGAATTAAGAGGAAAATGTGTTAAAAAATATGATTATGTCCTCTCCTGTTGCTTTTTCCCTCCAAGGTTTTACAGAAAAGAGATTTGCTCATAAATATGGTTGCTATCAATGTAACATACAAAAGCAACAAACCTTTTTTCACTTACATCCAACAACTAACCCCTAACCCTAAAATTAGTCAAGTATTTCCATAAATTGCTCAAACTTATGTTTGAAATAAAAAACGTAATCCAAAAAAATATTTCACATAAATGCAAAATTAAACTAAGTGAGCATTTTCTTTATAAAGTTACAGATATATTTTAAGAATAAGAATAAGAATGACTCTGTTTATCCCAGAGGAAATTGTTGTGCCGGAGTACGTACAGAGGTCGTCACAACAATACAAAATATTAAAATACTAAAATATATTATCAGAAATTTTACAGACAATATTTTTATTTCTATTTTCTCAAGTACTCTCTCAAGTCTCTGTTTTCTAAAGAATCCTTTGTTGCTCTTGTCACACCCTCCAGGATAAACACCATAGTTCTTTCTCAATGATGAATTTGTTTAATTACACCTTAGCAGGCATAAAGATATCCACTGTTGAACTGTCGACATACTGAAATGCATATAACATATTATTTAGCATAACAAAATTATACAGAAAACGTACAAAACAAAAAATGTAGATAAACTGGCTGTACATAATCAGGACAGAATGAAGTACTTCCAAAAAAAAATCAAAATTTTCATATTCAACGACACACATGCAACAAAGAAATTTACTTTTGCTCCTGACATTACAAAATCAATTTACGAAATAAGTCAATCAATAATAGAAATAACCAACAATGATAAACATGACATGAATAATATTTATAGAAGTTAAAGCTCTGTTCATGGTTGTGTTTTCTCTTTTAGAGTTGACCATGGCGGAGTGGAGAGGTTAAAATCTGGTCTGTTAAAGTGTAAGTACATTTGCTGCTGCTCATAATTCAATAATGAATGACTATGATAAGCAGCTGATGTGTATTTTTTGTCTTATTGTCTACTTCAGATGCCTGTGAACTCACATTGGACCCAAACACAGCCCACAGACAACTTGTTCTGTCAGAGGACAACAAAAAAGTGACATTTGTGGAGAAGGAACAACTTTATCAGTATCATCCAGAGAGATTCAATACCTTCAAACAGGTGCTCTGTAGAAATGGATTAACAGGTCGTTGCTACTGGGAAATTGAAGAGGAGGGAGAGTGTTTAGTTGGGGTAACTTATAAAGGAATCAGCAGGAGAGGAAATGGTTTTGACTGCATGCTTGGAGGCAATGACAAGTCCTGGAGTTTGTCCCGTATGAATGGCAAAGTTTTGCACAATAACATACAACCATATTTAGCTTCATCTCACCAACATACTTGTAGAGTAGGAGTATATTTGGACTGGCCTGCTGGCATTCTTTCCTTCTACAAAGTCTCATCCAGAAGCAGGCAGATTCATCTTTACACAAGTTACAGCAACTTCACTGAACCACTCTATCCTGGCTTTGGCTTTATGAATAGGGGACTTGGGTTTAAACAAACATATGGCTCTGCAGTGACTTTGTGTCCAGTTGATGAGGGAACATGTTCTGATGGAAGTGAAGGGTAGACATACTTGGGTTCTTGTCAGCCTTTGATCATCTTCATCGCAGTAAAGATGCATGTCAGCTATTTTTAAACAAAAACGGATCTTCCCATATTACTCTGGCATCTTTACATATATTCAAATATCAAAGTCACTTTCATTTCATCTTAGTCAGTCAGATTCTTTCAACCATTCCATTCATTTTTCCAGCTTTTTTCTAACAGATGTGACACTAATATCCAACACATTGAGCTAGAAGTGAGCTTTATCGTAATTCCTTGGGGAGCAACCTACCAAGAGCCCCCAAAGCCCCTCTATTCCAAGGCCTTCCTAATTTGTTGTCACTTTATGAATGCAACTGTGACAGAGATTTCCTTAAAAGAATTTTGCAAAAACTAGTTTTATAAAACAGGATGAAAGAGGCCATAACCCATCACCCACTCAGGTCTCTACTGCCATTTCTGGTTAAGCTTTTATACAATAGAAAACTGAATCTATAAGATGATTTAATGCCGTGTGATATTTAATTGATTTGCACAAAATGTTAGTTTATTTCTGCAGCCCAAAGTTTTGTTGATGCATTCATGAAATTATTTTTAACTCTATATGCTTTCTTTTTTACATTATAGTAACAGAAATATGTATTTTAATGTGTCAAAGTTGATTTCGTGTAACATTTAAGAATTTTTATTTTGTTTATTCTATTACATTTAAAGATTGTCTCATGTGTTTGACAAGGATCCACAATGACCCAACTTCTGTAAATAATGTGTAACCAGATCAATGGAGTATCAAATATTGTGGACATTCAGATCAGAGCTTATATTTACTATATCTAGAGCAATCTCAACCTTCTGAATTTACTGTTAGAGGGGGGCATGGGTGATGCCATAACAGCAAATGGCCTTCAATGATACAAGGAGGCATTTTATGGGTCAGTAAAGTGTATAAATGTACCATTTTAAAAAATAGCTGGAACTTAAGTGAGATTGAAGATTTGTATTCTGCAGAGGTTATGATTTTATTCTTTCAAGCTCATTTGTATGCATGTTTTTAAAAGTATTTTGAGAAAAATGTATAGAAATACAAATGCTAGATTTCAAAATGTGTCAAATATGACATTAATAGCAAAGATCAGCATGAATGGCACTTTTTCCAACACTTAAGAATGGCAGAACATTGTTTTTCTTTTTCTCTGGTAATAAATTAAGAAATAGAAGCAGATGAGTCTGGTTATATCTGATTAAAGTTGTACACCTAACTTCTAATGATTGGAGTCCACATAATTATCACTAGGAGTTTGAGAAATTTTATTTATTTATTTATATATATATATATATATATATATATATATATATATATATATATATATATAAAAAAAAAAAAACACTACCAAATGTGATTGTCACATATCCGACATTTCCGAGGGTTCAGGTCCAGTTGAAACCTGAATTCTGATGAAAGTGTTAAAACAAATTTCTTCATTTGATGTTTGAATGATTCAAACAGCATTTGAAGGATTTGAAAATAAAGTGAAAGCTAGCTGTTAAGGTCAGTTGTAGCAACTGAACTAGACTGGCCTACACAAATATAAATAGACCTTCCCCTAACAGGAAACTGACCAACAGAAAACTGCTGATTTCCTATCACACTGGGGACTTACAGTAAATCCACCCTCTACTGAACTTTGCATTGTTTACATAACCAAGATAAGAACATGTGGATTTATTAACTATGTAAATAAGCCAATGGGAAGCAAACTTTGCAGTGTAATTAATGATTTATTTTCTTTAACAAAGACAGCATCATCAGTGAACCTCAACATTTTCCACATAGCACATTTCTTTCTTCAGCAGATCATGACATAACATTTGCTTCTTGGATCAGTGGTTGTCAGAAACAGAGGAACCATCAGAAACAAGAGATGTAAAAGAAGGGTGTGTAAAAAAGGACAAGAGTAAGAAGAGTTCATAATATGGATTGTCTTGCACAGAGCAGCTTGTCCCTAAGGTGTCTGATGTGATTTCCATCTGCTCCCTTTGCTCCTCTTCAACTGTAGACAAAAAACAAACATTAAAATAAGTACAAAAATGTGCTTTGACAAAATAAGGAGCAAACATGAACAGCTACTTACTTAGACTTGTAGTCAGGCAAAGGGATTTCCAAAAGCATTTGCAAAAGCATCTGTTGAACCACTCTGAGCAACAGAAGCATTCTGACACAGATCAAAAAAAAAATTAAATTTAGAAAAGGTTACTGTAACATTTAAGTCAAGAGTCACTGATGTGCGTAAGGATTATTGTAAAAACATCAATGAGTAAAGCTCTGTACCATAGCTACAGGCGGTGCTCCAAACAGACCGGAATCTGGGGACCCAAATGCCTCGTCAAACATGTCCTGGTTGAGGCCGTTTCCCTGTGATGGCGCTGAAGTGTTTGAGGCAGGGGTAGAAGAGAAGGCTCCATCAAAGAGATCAGAGTTAAAGCTTGGTGCTGGAGCTGCAGCTGGGACATCTGTACAGGCACATTATGACAATCAGTGACTGGTCTCTTGATCATAAGCATTATAACTCAGACACACACACACATATTTTAGTAAAGGCAAAGCTTTAGTTTACCATTATTAGCAAGTGATGATATTTGATTGATTTCAAAGTCATCATGATCTGCAACATCCTGAGCAAGACCAACTTTACTGGAAAAGTACTGATCAAATGCTGCTGGCTCAGTGCTGCTGGGGCCTGGAGCAGAGCTTGGTGCGACTTCCCCTTTCCTTGCTGGGATGGCTGGAGGTTTGGCGAGCTGGAAGTCCTTGAACATATCCTTTCCAATCTTCTTCTCTTTATCCCCAAGGGGATCCAAGGCTGTGAAGGCACTGTTCTCTACTTTTGGACGAGGTTCTTTAGCAGGTGGCCTTGGAGGAGGGCGTGCTGGACCTTGCTGGTCACCCATTCCTGGGAAGGCACCGGGTTGGAAAGGATTGGACACAGCAGGCTGACCCCAGGCAAGGTGGGGTGGGGACAGAGGTGGGACACCAAATTGTGGTGGCATCTGCTGGGCCCAGGCTGTGGCTGGCATAGGTACCCCAAAGGCAGATGGCTGTGGAAAGCCTGGTCTCGGCCCAGGAACAGCCACTCCTGGCATGGGGAACATGTTGGGTGCAGCAGTAGGGGCTCCCCACATGCCTGGAGCAGGGATATTTGTGGTACCTGGTGGACCCAACTGAAGATTTCCTAAATGTAAAAAAAACAAAACAAAAAAACAAATGAAAATTTGGAAGCCTAAAATGTAAATGAAGCTTAGAAAATAAAGCCTTGCTGTTACCCAGAGCAGCTATGGAGGATGGAGCAGAGTTTGTGGGTCCACTGTTGAAAAGGTCAGCTGGAGTAGAGGAGCCCTCAGGGGAAGTAGCAGTAAACAGCTCTGCTCCAAACAGATCACTTGATGCAGGCTGATCCCCAAAAATGAAAATATATTAAAGATATTGCTCGTACAAACATAATTATAGGAATTAATAAGAAACCAACCTTTACCAAAGACTGCTAATTATGAACCAAAATTGTACATGCTCTAAATAAAAACCATTTACCTTATGTGGATGCATTTGCATGCCTTGCCACTTACCAGAGCCTTCATCACTGAAGCATGAATATGAGGATAGATTATGAGCATAGATAAACAGTAAGAACTGTTCAACCGTAAAGTCAAAATACAGTTTAAGCAAGTTCAAGAAGCACGTAGCCAGTGATGCATGCATGAAGACCGAACAGATCCAAATAACACCTTAATGCAGGCGTAAATGACAGGCCCCTAGCATATCCGGTCAGACACCAGTGCATAAACCAGATACTCAGAAAAGGAGACGCGAGTGCCAAATGCGCAGCAAACCCATTCTTATATGCAGAACACATGCAACCCCACTATAATTCATCCAGCTGTGTAATTTCACCTTTGCACTCCTTCGACCTCGTCCAGACTTAGAGTTTTGTGGAGGCGGACTTATGACAACTGAATCCTTGTTATGAGTCGCGGGTAGTTCAGGAGGATGAGTTACACCATTAGAGACAGGAGAGGTTTTCAAAGGAGAGTCAAAAAATGGGTTTTGGGTTGTGAGAGCCTGACCACAGTCATTCCCATCCATCATGGTAACCGTGGAGCTCTGAGTTATGCTGCCACCTAGTGGCCACTGTCCATTATTGAGAGCGAGGATCATGGACTTATTCGATAACCCATTTATCTGCTGACTGGCATGTTCAGTGTTTTCATTTAAACAGTTAAAACTTGTCTTATTAGTGCTGCCAGAAGTGCCGTTTAGGTGGTTATTGGGGGTGGAGATATGTGCATTAACTGGTTCAAAACTAGTAGGCGATTTAGAAAGGGGATCATCTTTGAAAGGGTCACTGTCCGGGGCTGGGAAATAGCCAAAACCAGAAGAAAAGGGATTCTCTGTGTGCAGAGATGCTTTACAGTCGGGGTCAAAGGAAGTTATAAAGGAATTTCCCTTTATGCAATTTTGATTGCTGTCAACTTCAGCAGAAAAGTCCAGCAAGAGAATTTCATTAGAGTCCTGGTTAACATGGAAGGGACAGTGAGAGAGAGAGAAAACAAGATTCATGAATCATTTGGTAGAGAGACAAAACACGTGTTAACAAAATGAACAATGAATCACATGGTGTGAATAGACATGGCCGTTTAAGGCTGCTATTAGTAGAATGCATTACGTTTTTTTTGTTTGAACAGCAGCAAATTTGCTAAAGTCAGCATGTGCAGCTTGACCTAAAACTCGAGCTAAAGGGTTGTTTGAGCAACAGTGATGTAAAAGATTACCAGGATATATGCACATCACTTCACGGGTCACCAAATTAAAAAACAGATTCTACTCGTAGCAGCTTTAAAGTTAAGATGAACAACAATGAGATTGGTAAACATGAGGCGTGAATTCAATTCTTAAAAGATCCTAATTCTGATCATTTACATAAAACCCAAACTCTGCTCTTTTTAGAATTGAGTTCACATAAATACATTAAAATGATCTGAAAGCTGCTGGTGTTATTCATTAAAAGCAGTTTTTGTTCACATAAAGCCAGAAACTATTTACTACTCCACTCATACCCACAAAGAAAACTTGATGAATAAAAATAATAATAATTTACACATTTAAAAAAAAATAAAGTGTAGAAAGCACAAAGTATATAAAATATATATACACACAGGAAATACCCAGCCACATTTCTCTAATGAAGTATAATGTCATCCAGATTTAGAGACACACTTACATTTGGAGCCTGAATGTCTGGAGGGGTCGACATGTCTCCAAAAAGGTCAAGCTGCTCCACTGGCTGGATGTTAAAAAGAAATACCGCTTTTTAATTAATTACACACTTTAATACATCTATGAATAACATTAAAAGAATTGAGCCAATATCCTCACTTGGGCAGCTTTTCCTTCACTGTTCACACTTAACAAGGCATCACTTCCATTCTAAAGATCAAGAAAAACGATGTTAAAAAAGGAGTAAGAAACAGTTTTTAGAAACAAGAGATTTGAGTTCTTACCTCGACTACCGTGCTGCCATTTTCACCCTGTAAACAGAGGCAGAGCGTTAATTATCATACTTGTTTTCTTAAAATTTTACTGACTGTCATTTCAGTGGAATGTCTGGAGGATGTGATTCACTGAGAGAACACAGAGAGGCAGTGTTGACGTTCAGGAAACACACACACACACACACACACACACACACACTAACACTACCCTGTCAGGCCTCCCAGAAGACCACACCAAAATGCTTTTTCCTCAAAAGAAAATGTCACTGCCCAACATTTAAGGGGGAAAAACAGTTTTCCAGCTTCGATTGAAATTTTACCTTTTGTGAGGACTCCGCTTCTTTTTTCCTGATGTTGAAGATGATCTGGAAGAGATCTTTCAGATCAATGACCAAGGGCTCTGCCTGTATGGTAACACACAGAAGACATATTTTTTTATTGTTAACCATTTGTCCTTGAAACTTAAAGATTTGTGTTTCTAAGCCTAATAGTGTTACCTGTTGTGCAGTCTTTATGGCAAAGAACTGATGCTGTCCTTCTGCTCCACATACGTATCCAAATGCCCTGTTATCCGTTACATCTCTAGCAATGAAGGAAATCTTATTCACAATATGCTCGTGTTCAATCACCTGAGTGACAAAAAAAGGGAAAATGTTTAATTATTAGCACTGCAAATGAGAGATTAACTCAAGATTGTAATTATGATGGAAATAAAAACAGAACTCACTCCGGATTTCTCATCAATTATCTTTATACCCGACATGGAAATGTTGACCCAGATCCTCTGTTTGTGCTTGCCTTGAGACCGAGCAGCTACTGCCATACCCTGTATTTAAAATAAATTATTATTATTATTATTATTATTATTATTATTATTATTATTATTATTATTATTATTATTATTATTATTAT
>JAOXYM010000020.1:5479810-5492022 GCA_028567055.1 Leptatherina wallacei
ATCCATCCATCCATCCATCCATCCATCCATCCATCCATCCATCCATCCATCCATCCATCCATCCATCCATCCCTTTATTGTCCATACCTGCTTATTCCATTACAGAGGCTGCAGGGGGCTGGAGCCTATCCTAGCAGGTACTAGGCGAAAAGCCGGGTAAACCTTGAACAGGTTGCCAGTACATTGCAGGGCTACTGCAGCATGTTGTCTACAAACTGGTGGTGTTTTAAAAAAATATTATATATAGAAAACTATAACTGTGTACATGCAAATGTTTTGGAGAAAGTCAGTCACCTTTTGACATAATTGTACCTTGGTCCTATCATGCAAATGTAAAACAGCTATAAAAAAAGGGGGGAGGGGGGGCCTCTTCAAATATTTGCTGTTCCTTGGTGAGAACCTCCCTTTGCAGTTGCAAAATTCTGGAAAGATAGCAATTGACAAATTGCCTTGAATTCCCTGAATTCTCTAAATAAAACTAAATACTAATAAATGTTCATCTATAATCTGTGTTTATCTGTGTTTAAGAAGTTAAACAACTTTTCTTTTCTTCAGTCCAGCTTCCCAGGACTCAAAGAAGGACTCTACCTTTAAATATATTTTCATATTTACGAGTAAACATAGCAGTTATGATTTGCCTATTTAAGTCAGAATGGATTCTGAAAATGTAATTCAATTCAATTCAACTTTTTTTGTATAGCGCCAATTCACAACAATGTCATCTCAGGGCACTTCACAGGGAATCAGTTTCAGCCAATCTGATTGTCATACATTGATTCATACAAGGCAATTCATAACAAATAGCCTAGCTAAGGAAACCAACAGACTGCATCTTCGATCCAATCCCCATGCAACAAAATCTTTTTGCTGAACAAGCAAGTTCAGCATAAATCTAATTATCCACAGACCTGATTCATTTAAGGAGTTCGTCCCAAGACATCAACAGATTGCTGATATGCTTTTTTGGTTTCCATTAAGTCACTTTGGTACAGTTGGAGTTGGTACTCCTTTCTTACGCTGTGTCGCTCATACCAAAGAAGTAAGTGGATGAACTAAAACAGTCGTTATGACAATCAACTCCTCTCATGAGCATAAAAAAAAATTTTTTTTCCCTCATTTTATGTCTGATTATGTGTGAATAATTACATGAATAAGATTATGGTCATTTTCGACCAAGAGAATAGCTCATAGTTGATCACCTGAATTTTGTCGCCTTAACAGGGTTTTGCACGACGGGTGGGAAATCTGCCTCGCTAAATTTCATTGTTGCATCATGTTTTCGGGGACACTTTGATCAAATTGCAAAGACAAATACATGCAGTCAGGGTAGTGTTGGGATATTTCAATTTAAACAAATAATCTAAACCGTGATTTCCGAGAACTGAATCAATATTGCCACATCTGTAGTCCAAACTATTGACTGTGATAACAGTACAGCCTTTTTTTCTTGCAATCGGCTAATAATTAACAGAAAAAAAGCAACTCAATAGGATAAAAAAGCAAGGTAAACTGTCTTTTCAAAGGATCATCATGAGGACTGAGTTTGTTCTGCAGCTGGGCTTCTACAGCCTGTGCCTAACTCTGGCACTTCTTGAAGGAGGAAAGTATGTATATTTCAGATTTTCTAAATCATTTAAATTGCAGTTAAATGTTTTATCAATATTATTAGCTGTCAGTGTTATTGATATTAAACAGTGTTAGTGATATTAAACACAGATTATTCCTTAAAATGTGAATATCTTAGAGCACAGAACATACTTCCTGAACCACCACCTGTAAATTGTGTATGGAGCCGCTGGTCAGAGTGGAGTCCTTGTGATCCTTGCACAAAAACCAGGGTAAGTCATTGAGTTTGTGGTCTTAAAAAGTCAATCTGTGAATTTTGCTTGCTCCCTGTAGAGATTCCAGGAATTGTGTAACATTTGTACACAATTCGAGTTAAACTAAGGTTTAAAAGCTTTCAAACTTTTGTGACGTTTGTCTCTAAAAGTTATTGTAAATAGTGACCCAGCATCTTTGCAGAACCACGGTTGCTTGAGTGATGCTTGACAAAGACTTGTATCATTTGTGATTCTCAGAGACGTTCTCGAGGCATAGAAGTATTTGGCCAGTTTGATGGCGAAGCCTGTAAAGGATCGATTGGTGAGAGGCAGTCTTGCGTACCTACTGATCCATGCCTGAAGCCAACCGCCACTCCTTGCGCAGTCACAGACTTCCAATGTGACTCAGGTACTACACTTTTACAGTAACTGATCCTGTGTGTGTGTGTGTGTGTGTGTGTGTGTGTGTATGTATGTGTTTTAGATCTTGTTGGTTTAACCCACATCTCTCTATAGGAACATGCATTAAAAAGAGATTGCAGTGCAATGACGACTTGGACTGTGAAGATCAAACTGATGAAGATTATTGTGAAACTACGCGTAGTCCATGTGGTGCAACAAGACTTGAAAACAATGAGCAAGGCAGGACAGCAGGATATGGGTAAGAGTTATTAAATAGCTCATTCATTTGGAATTAAAAAGTCAATATGTACTGACATGAAGGTAAAAAAAAAAAAGATAGCTTGAAATGTAGCTTCAGCTATGTTGAAAGATCAACATAAACCATAGGAGAATTGTTAAATGTTGTTAGATGGTATGAACGCTGTGATTAACTTTATCACTTACTATTTGCATTCTGCTTCGAAAAATTTCTTCCTTCCAACTGTTTCAAATATGAGACATAAGACAAAGTGCTGGAAGAGCTCATTTCTTTCACTGAGGATAAGATTAGTTATTAAGTTAAACTGTGGAAAATACACAATCAAACACGTTTAATGGGCCATATGACATCATTTAAAGAGGTTGTGCTATATGTTCCTGTACTCATTTATTTATTTATCTCAATTTCCTGTTAAAACAATGAAAATATTTCCTAAAATCCTCACATTGCAACATGTATGTAGAATGTATGCCCTTTTTAGAGTCCTCTCCTGAACTGTCTGTACTGAAACCTCTCTTATTTGGTTTTGCTTTACTTTCTCAGAGATAATGTTCCCATATTTTACTATGATTTGATAGAGGTTTGCAGCTACAGCAACCTTATTGCAAACGTGTAGTTACATTAATCCTGCAAGTTTTTTTAAAGCAAGCCTAAAACTTTTTGTATTTATACTATCTACCACCTTCATTTATTCTTCACCAATAACATGTATTCTGATCTTTACACATCTTAGCAAGACTTACAAGTATTCCTTTACAATGATTCCAAAAGTATCCTGATAAACTTTGTGGTTGCAGAGATGTACTCGTTTCATTATGGGTATGCAATTTTCAAGCAGAGGCCTAAAAACTATAGGCTTAGAGTTAAATTGGTTATGTATGTCTATGCTCTAGAGTCAACATCTTGGGTTCAGATCCTCGAATGAACCCTTTCAACAATGATTATTTCAACGGGATATGTGATAAAGTGAGGAATCCAACCAGTGGGGTGCACGACAGGGTTCCCTGGAATGTTGGTGTTCTCAATTATGAGGTTCGTCACTATGATGCATAATTTGTAAAAAGGAAAAAAAGAAGAAGCTAAGCAAGACTATGAAAGCAGAGATTGCAAAACTCTTTCCAGTAACATCACATTTTCTGTCATTGCAGACTCTGGTGGAAGAAACTGTCTCCAGAGAAATCTATGAGGACACAAACAGCCTGCTGAAGGAACTGTTAACAGAGACCACTTTTAGCATCGATGGAGGATTATCCGTCAAATACAGCCCAAGTGAACAGTCTATGTCAAATTTTTCTGGAGGGGTTGATGCAAGTCTTGGATATTCAAGAAAAGACATCATTAAGAATATCACAGAATACACCACCACTAAGGTAAGTATCATTGAACACAGTTTATAAATATAACACTGGGAGATAAACAAAACTACAAAAAGGTAGCCATTAAAAGGTTTCTTTTAAAAAACCCATTTGTGTTTGTATTTATCTATACTTCTCCATTTATTCACTCAGAACAAGAGCTTTATGCGGGTAAAGGGCAGAGTACAGCTGAGTACGTACAGGTTGCGCTCTCGTGATCTCCATGTTGCTGAGGAATTCATTGGTCATGTCAAATCTTTGCCTTTGGTTTATGAGAAGGGTATTTATTTTGCCTTCTTGGAGGACTATGGAACTCACTACACCAGAAATGGGAAGTCTGGCGGAGAATATGATCTGGTCTATGTTCTAAATCAGGACACCATCAAAGAGAAAAGTATGTGTTACCATGCAAAGAAATTGTTTTAATCTTTGATTTCCAAACTACATTTCTTTTGACTTGTGTGTCCAATATATGAAAAAGTGATTAACACTTATCCTCAATGCTAAATGATTCTTACAGAGATTACAGGGAGAGAAATTCAAAACTGTGTCAAAGCCGATATCTCAGGAGACTTCACTGTATCATCGTCAACAAGTGGAAGTGCAAGCGTAAAGCCTGACTGGTGTAAAAAAACACCAAATACAGAAACAGGTAAGTTTTCTCCATTATGTTTCTTTCTTTTTTTTTGCTAGCCAACAACACTGACTGATAAGGACTTCATCATTTTTTTAAGTCTCTCTTGACAACAGTTGCATATTGTCTGTATGTTACAAGAATTGCTCCATAATTATTTTCATAATCTAATTCTTTCAAATGGCATGAGCAGTCTGTTGGACACTGAGGACCAAATTAGGCATCACTCCTTGAAAAAATATCTCCACTGTTCAGCCAGCACTTAAAAACTGCGGTTTTAGAGGACAGTGTCAAAAAGCATAGCTGAAACTTGATGTTTCTTTTCTAAAGAGGAGATAGCGCACTAAAACTGTAATGAGATACTGTGTTAGTCATGTTAAATCAGTAAGATCTCATCCCCTTTTGCTAAACAGAAACAAAGGAAGGAAAAGCAATGGTGGATAAGGTGATGATAGCCGTCAAAGGAGGAACTCTGGAAGCTGCTGCTGCTATGAGGGTAAAGCTGAATAAGGACGGGGTGATGGATTTAGATGTATATAAGTCCTGGGCCCGGTCAATTGGTAACAACCCTGCACTAATCAGCAGTGAGGTAAGGATGATAAAATGGAAATGCTAACGTTGTCGTTACACAAGTCATGCTACTATGAAATTGTTCATAGCAATACAACTTTAATGGGAAAGTCAGTCTGTCTGCTGAACCAGTTTGCAGTAGAGGAAAGTTTTATCTTACAAAACAATCCAATATGTTACGGTGCAATATGATTCAGAGACTGTTCAGAAAAGAGATGGCTGTCTCAAGAGTCATTTCCTTTGACTGCATCTTTGTGCAATCTTTTTTTCTGATACTATATCCTGGTAAATTAAATAAAACGCATACTCTGTTGTCTCTGATAGCCAGAGCCGATCTACAATTTAATCCCAGTGGACATTCCAGATGCAAATAACAGGACATCAAACATCAAGATGGCCATACAAGATTATACGGCCGAATACAGCGTGTGCAAGTGTAAACCTTGTCACAATGGAGGCTCTATCGCTCTGGTGGATGGAAAGTGTGTATGTTTGTGCCATCCTCTGTTTGAAGGCTTGGCTTGCCAGAACTTCAAGAGTGATAAAGCTTCAGGGCAAGGTAAAAATCCATCAAAACCCACAGCATCTCAATAGACATGCTTGTCACTTTACATTTTTTTCTTTGTATTCATTTTAACAATATTTTCAGGAAAAGAAAGACCTACTGTTAGTCAAGAGGGTAACTGGGCCTGCTGGTCGGCCTGGTCCAACTGTAGCGGAGGGAAACGCAGCAGGACACGTGGCTGCAACACACAAGGGCTTGTTGGAGCTTCATGCAGAGGAGATACTAGAAGTGAAGACTACTGTTAAGAAAACAGAAAACCATCATACTAATAGGATGTTGCTCTCTCTTTTCACTCTGATATTAACAATCTCCTCAAATGAAATAAAACAACTTGCTGTGGTTACAATGTCTTTCATTTAAGTTTCAGTCTCTGAAACAACTCAAAACTATGCCTCTTGCTGCCTATAGTAAAGTCAAGCTTTTTGACTCTGTGTCTTTCAGCTTAAGTTAACTTGAATAGTGTTGGCTCAAGTATGTATTAGCAAGCTAATAACTCATCTTCAAAAGGATGGACACATTCCAGCTGGTTGTGCTGTTTAAATGAGAACCACATGATTAAAGGTCATCATGAAAGAGTGGTCGACTACAAGCTGTCTGCTGGCAGAGATTACAGATTTAGGTGCTGGACATAAACACAACATGAAAAAAAGACATTGGGCATGACTCGCCAGTAACGTCTTATTAATCTTTTAAAATCTGTTCTCAAGTTGCGCTTTAGTTTTTTATGAGAACCATCCGTCATTTTCACAAAGGTGTTGGTAGACTGTAAAATTGTTTGTATCTTTATTTATCCAATTTGTGAATATCAATCTTTCATGAGTTAAATGGAGGCACCAGCTGGCTCTACTTTGCAATGATAAACGCCAAAGATGGCCATAAAAAGCAAGACAAGTTTGTTTGACACATTTCATGTTTTACATAAAACATCAAGAGCATTACAGCAGGGTGTGAAACGAGCATAAGAAGCACTTAAAATAATTTAAACCAAAAATCTCAAGAGAAAGTTCAAGATTTGTAGGTTGTGCAAACAGACACAGACAGCAGTGAGACAGAGAAAAAAAAATACATAATGCCAAAAGAGTGAATGAAAACAAAAAAATGATAATGGAGATGTGCAATGAAACCTGATTGTCCTCATTTTTAAAGTGATAACTTGGTTATAAATGGTCACACAGTGAGATTCCAATCATATAAAAACAGCTTTATGTACAAATAAGCAATTAATTGTAGCTGAACTTAGACAACAAGCCTGCACTGTGGTCACATAGGAATGTCAGGATACACACCCTGGTGGCTAAAGGGGGAAGAGGTACACAGAATAAATATTCACTAGGCCCCTGTGCCTTCTACAGTTTGTAAAGAAAATTGTCACCTGCTGTGGAATCCATTTAGGATGTGGTGTGCTGATGGAGCGAGTCGTGCATCTGATGAAAGGAAACCTGCAGGTCTGTCTGAGGGTTGGTCAGTGGTGCTATTAACCAGGGGTTCAGGCAAAACCTTCATTTTCTGTTCATGAATTAATCAAATGAATAAAAAATTGTTTCATTTTCTCCTGAGAGAAATCAGGACATAAAGGAAATGTCTTGCTATTCATTTATCTATTTATTTTAGATAACAAAATGCTTTATAAGTTGTCACAGTAATTCTTAAAATCTGACTAAATTATTACTTAAATTGTATTATCGTATTATAGTTAATTGAACAGCAGAACAAACACAAACACTGATATTGGTCGAATATTTCATCACTTAAATATTCACAAGAGTCCAAAGATTTGTTCTTAGCCAAGAACAACTACAGATTTTTAGGGGTGTTTTTTTTTTAAAAGGCAAAAGCTGTTAATTAATATGTGAATGTATTTTTTAACATGCTGTGTATTTCAACGGAATGTTGTTGGATACAGATTGTTGCTGTTTCTTCCCCATCCTCTCCATATATGCTTGTTGGATCGGACATGAATGTATAGGGTAAAACAAGGAGGTCAGGACCTTTTTATTTTGTTTGCTCAAATAACCCTGAGTTGGTTCCTTTTTTGTGTGTTGATTTGATTTTATTACTGAGAATGGCGATTTGGATTTTTTTTTTTTACCATGAACATCTGGTAATGTATTTTATGTCCTGAGATATTTTAGTACCTCCAGTTCCAGTCGCTTTTCAGTTAAGCGGTGCAAATCTGTTTTCATACTCTTTGAGTCCGTTCCTGTTTTTAATGTTTGTCCATGCCCTTTCCAGATATACAGTATATATGTATATTTTACTTTTTTTTATATCTAACAACTTATTAATAAAACTATTATATTTGTGAGTATAAGCCTCCAGTTCTGTTGATTCAGGACACCAACCTGCTAGAATTCTGATTAGCCTTTATGTGTTTGTTAGAGTGATTTCCAACATAACATATATTCTAATATTTTCTTATAGACAAAAAATAAAATGATTACTTTTGCTTTTGAGTAAAATCACTTGGTAATGTTTTATGTTATGTATGAGCCACAGAATATAAGTTGACTAATTAAAATACCTGTTGTCACACTTAAAAGCATAAAAAAAAGAAAGACCCCATATTATGTCTGTCTGTGGCAATGATTTTTAGTCAGGTCATTCAGCTTCAACTGAGAGATAAGCATGTAGTTCATGGGAATAACAGTATTCTGTAGACAGTGGGTGGAAACGATTCCCACTGAAGTTTTCTTAATGTATCTATGCAAAGAAGAATACATACAGAGAGGATGGTGTTTTCATGTTTTGATTCAAATTAATAGTCTAATCTCTGGCTTACGAGAACTGAATCAATATGGCTGCATCTGAACTTTGTTTTGTTTTACTTTTTGCAATCAGATAATCACTGACTACAAAACAGTCCGAATAAATAAGAACAGACATGAAGGGTTGAGCAAGAGAATAGCTCATAGCTGATCACCTGAATTTTGTCGCCTTAACAGGGTTTTGCACGACGGGTGGGAAATCTGCCTCGCTAAATGTCATTGTTGCATCATGTTTTCGGGGACACTTTGATCAAATTGCAAAGACAAATACATGCAGTCAGGGTAGTGTTGGGATATTTCAATTTAAACAAATAATCTAAACCGTGATTTCCGAGAACTGAATCAATATTGCCACATCTGTAGTCCAAACTATTGACTGTGACAACAGTACAGGTTTTTTTTCTTGCAATCGGCTAATAATTAACAGAAAAAAAACAACTCAATAGAATAAAAAAAGCAAAGTAAACTGTCTTTTCAAAAGATCATCATGAGGCTTGAGGTGGTTCTGCAGCTGAGCTTCTACAGCTCGTGCCTAACTCTGGCTCTTCTTGAAGGAGGAAAGTATGTATATTTTAGATTTTCTTATTTCTAAACACCAATTAAAATATTTTTCATTAACTGTTCATTCTAGGATATTAAATACAGTTTATTCCTTTAAATGTGAATATTTCAGAGCACAGATACTTCCTGAACCAGCACCTGTAAATTGTGAATGGAGTAACTGGTCAGAGTGGGGTTCCTGTAATCCGTGCACAAAATCCAAAGTAAGTCTTTGCACTCTTTAGAGATTCCTGACTTTGTGTAACATCTATAACAGAGAAAATTCATGTAGGCTACTTGAATGAAAGTAAAGTTAAACCACAAAGATGGATCAGAGCCTTCAAACTTTTGTGATGATTGTCCCTAATCAAAAGCTATTCTAAGAGATAACTCTCCTGAATAATGCTTCACAAAATGTTCTATCATTTCTGATCCTTAGAGACGTTCTCGAGGCATTGAGGTCTTTAGCCAGTTTAATGGTAATGAATGTCAAGGATCAATAGCTGATGTGGAGGCTTGCTTTCCTACGGATAGGTGTTTTCGAACTACCACTACTTGCCAAGAAACAGAGTCTCGAATCAGGTTCTGCACCTTTCTTTAAGTCACCTATTTAACCTTTTTCTTCATTTGGAATTTTGGGCCTTGTTCATTTAACTTACATCTCCGTACAGGAACTTGCTTCAATAAGAATTTAATATGTAACGACGACTTTGACTGTGAAGATGGAACTGATGAAAATGAGTGTGAGATTGTGAGTAATCCCTGTGGCAGAACAAGACTTGACACTGCTGCAGAAGGCAGATTAGCAGGATACGGGTAAGCATTACCTAATTCAGTAGAAATATATCAAATGTAAAATTACACTTACTCTTACATGACACAATCTAGTGAGATGAGTGTTGCTGTATTTCTTTTTTTTTTCTAAATTTCTTGCAAAAAAAAAAGAACATATCCTCTTGTACCCCACACAGCTCTGTGTGTGTATGGTTAGTAACTTTAACCTTTGGATTTAAAGCAATAATTCTGTTTATTAAAGTGTTTATTCATGTCTATGTTCCAGGATCTTAGGTGGAATTCCTCGAATGAACCCCTTCAATAATGATTATTTCAATGGGAGGTGTAATAAAGTGAGGAATCCAACCACTGGGACGGTAGAAAGGCTTCCTTGGAATGTTGAATTTTTCAACTATGAAGTTAGTCTCTATGGTGCATCATTTGTAAAAAAAAAAAGAAAAAAAAGAAGCTGAACTTGATTTTATGAGGAGGCATTGCAAAATTTTTGTATATGTTTTATATCATTGTAGACTCTAGAGGAGGAAACTTTCTCCAGTGATATATATGAGGATGCCAACAGCCTCTTAACGGAATTGATACAAGAGAGGACTGTATACGTCGATGGCAAGATTTCACATGGGCTGTCTTATGGAGGAATTGATGTAGGTTTTGAAAATATAATCACACAAACCATTAACAATATGGCAAAAGACACCATGATTAAGGTAAATGGCTTGAAATTCAGCACAATTCATAAGTAGATTTCAGAGAGATAAACAAAACTGGAAAAGGGAAAGAAGTAGTAATTATTTTTGTATTCATTAATCTTTCTGTTCATTCATTCCCAGAACAAGAGCTTTATGAGGGTAAAGGGCAGAGTACAGGCGAGCACCTACAGGTTGCGCCCCCATGAGCTCCGTGTTCGTGATTTGTTCCTGGATCACGTTACATCTTTGCCTTTGGAATATGAAAAGGGCATTTATTTTGTCTTCTTGGAGGACTATGGGACTCATTACAGCAAAACTGGGATATTTGGAGGCCAGTATAATCTGATCTATGTTCTAAATCAGGATATCATCAAAGAGAAAAGTATGTCTACCTCAGCAAACTTATTGTTTTTTGGGTTTTTTTTTTACTTGTGCCTCATCTATATAAAAAAAATTGCTGAGCATGTCACTACTATGCTTCATGACTCTTTCAGATCTAACACCGAAAGACATTGAAAACTGTGTCAAAACCGGCATCACAAGTGGAGGTGCACACATAAGGCCTGAGGGGTGTATTACTACACTAACTGACACAGGTCAGCTTTTCTTTTTTTGTTTATTTCCCTTTCCAAGAACACTGATTATAAAAGGCTTAACAATCATTCTTTCAGCATTAGCAGCCTGTGAAACACGGAGGACTAGATTGGCCATTTTTCCTGCAAAGTTCCCTTAATGGCTCAGCCCAGTGATGGAGCTTAGAGTTACACTGAGAAATATTAAACAAACTTCCATTAATAATCTGGGTCACCAAGTGGAAATAATTTCAACAAGTTCAAAAAGGTCCATAAGATAAGTTCTTTTGTTTGGGGGCACAGGATGTAGTGGTAGGGGGACTCAATGCCTTCTCTCTCCAGCAGTTCTGGCTTATTGTCTGATGATGGCAGACTGGACCCTTGTGTGTTCCTGAATGGCTTGCATGGCTAGTTTCATGTTGGTAGCTGTCAGGCTGCTGATACTGGGGCTGATTCTGTCCCACCATAAACTGTGTAATTCCTCTTTGTAAAAAGAGTCAGAAACATCTTCCCATACAAAATGAGACAGGTTGAGAGGTTACAGAATATATTTCTCCACATTGTCATGCCGTAACTTATTTTAAAATCAACTAAGCCTTGCTAGCCTCCTGTTTATCATTTATTAAACAAGGTCAAAGTTTTAGGGGGTGTCGTGCACTGCAGCCTAATGGTCTGGGTGGTTCCTGTGGTGGCGGCTTCTGTTGTCATGGGGGGCACGGTATGGACGGATCTCCAACATATCTCCTCCTCACAGCAGCATCAAGCCTGATATTAGGGATTAAAGTTTGTCTGTGGAAAATGGGACTGTTGGGTGGGTATGTGGGGCAGCGGGGCTTTGCGTGTTTTATGTGAATGAGTGTGAGAGAGATTATGAATAATTAGGGGACAGTGTGTGTTTTTAATTTGGTTAGGTTATATACTTGGGTATGTGAAGGGATATTTAAAATTTGATGTTGAAATTATTTTGATTTGATATTTTTATTATTGTCATTATTATGTAAAGCCTTTTGTGCTGCTCTGGTATGAAGAGTGCTATATAAATCAAATTTGACTTGATTTGAAATTAACTTTAAACTTGTGTAGTGACACTGGGGGCTGCATGGTGGTGTGGTGGTTAGCACTGCTGCCTCACAGCAAGAAAGTCGCTGGTTCAAGTCCCAGGCTGAGTTTGTGCCAGAGGGGGTTGCTGGTTCGGGCTCGGGAGGGGTTTGAGACAGTGGCCTTTCTGTGTGGAGTTTGCATGTTCTCC
>JAOXYM010000020.1:5493207-5503386 GCA_028567055.1 Leptatherina wallacei
GATACTTGCTGGGATAGGCTCCAGCCCACCCACGACCCTGCATGGATTAAGCGGTACAGAAAATGGATGGATGGATAGTGACACTGGTGATCAATGATTGTCTGGAATAGCTCAATTGTCTTAGAAGAGATTGTGTACTAATAATTGCAATGAGATACCATATCTGTCCTGTTAAATCAGGAGGACTTATATCTTTTTGCCACACAGGTACAAAGAATGGCAAATCAGTGGTGGATAACGTGATCCTAGCGGTCAATGGAGGAACTCTACAGGATACTGCCAATATGAAGAATAAGCTGTTAAGGGAGAGGGTTATGGATATAGAAACATATAGGCAATGGGCCAGGTCCATTGGCACCGCCCCTTCTCAAATCAGCAGTGAGGTAAGGATGATGTCATGATAGAAGTCAGGCTACAATTACATTGTTTATAGTAACACAACTTACTGGTAAGGTCAGTTTTCTGCCGTCCCAGTGGGCAGTTGTGGAAAGTTCCCCCTTACAAGACAATCTAATTTATATGATACAATATGATTCAGGGACAACACATATTTGTTCAGGACAATCCAAAAAAGATAGATTTGGTGCAGTTTGATGTATGAATACAATCGATTTAGAGCCAATCAAAAACAATGACCTGGATTGTGAATGAATTTGTTACACACTTCTTTAACATGTACACAATAAGCCCAGAACTGCTCAGGGAGGCTGTGACTGACTCAAGAGTCATTTGCTGTATCTGCATCTTTGTGCTATTTTTCTGTTCTGGTTAGCAAAATAATGCACTCTGTTGTGTTTGATAGCCAGAGCCGATCTACAACTTAATTCCAGCGGGCATTCCAGATGCAAACACCAGGATATCAAACATCAAGGCAGCCATAGAAGATTATGTGGCCGAATACAGCGTGTGCAAGTGTAAGCCTTGTCAAAATGGAGGTTCTGTCACTCTGCTGGATGGAAAGTGTGTATGTTTGTGCCATCCTCTGTTCGAAGGCTTAGCTTGCCAGAACTTCAAGAGTGATAAAGCTTCACAGCAAGGTAAAATCAATCAAAACCCACAGCATCCCAACAAAAATGCCTACCGCTTTAATTTTTCCTGTTCTTTATATTAATTTGAGCAATATTTTCAGGTCAACAAAGACCTACTGTTAGTCAAGTAGGTAACTGGGCCTGCTGGTCAGTCTGGTCCAACTGTAGCGGAGGGAAACGCAGCAGGACACGTGGCTGCAACACACAAGGGCTTGTTGGAGCTTCATGCAGAGGAGATACTAGAAGTGAAGAATCCTGCTAAGCAAACAGATAACCCTCATACTAAGACAATCTCCACAAATAAAATGAAATAATCAGCTGTGGTTACAGTGGCTTCCAATACTGTTTCAGTCTCTTAAAACTGAAGCTTCTTTCAAAATGCTGCTTCTTGCTGCCTACAGCCCAGGATGTCTTACAGCTTTAGTTAACTCAAATAGCATTGGCTTAAGTATGTATTAATGAGCTAATAACTCAGCTTCAAAAGCATGGACACATTCCAGCTGGCTGTGCTTTTGAAATGAGAACCAGATGACTAAGGCCGTCAGGACAGAGAGAAAACTGACACTGAGGTCAAGTAAAGGCTGCTAGTTGGCAGAAATTAGAGATTTAGGTGCTGGACATAAACACAACATAAAAAAGACAATATATGTACCCTCTGTTTTTCCATTGTTGTCATTAAAAGTTCCAAAAATTTGGGGGAAAAAACCTTTACACATGTCCATTATCAAAACAATAAGAAACAGGAGCTTGTAAGTTTTGAGCTCAAAAGGAATATAAAATAACAACTCTGAAACATTTGTTTTCAACATTAAGATTTCATCAGCGCTCCAGAAAAATCTAAATATAGTTTATTGCTTCCACACTTTGTTAATTGTGCAATTCCCTCATATGTTATCATATTTTAAACAACACTCCTTTTGTACAAGTAATAAAAAGAGAAAGTAAAGTGTGATTTGAAACTAGTTTAATTTTTGTCACTGGTTCAGGGTCATGTTTCTGTACATGATGCCTCACTAACTTTTATGGCTAACTGTGACACTTCAACAGAAATGAGGCATAGATAATGTTACCACCAACATTTGAACCTCTTTGATACATCTGCAGAGAGAACATATCTTGGTATTTCTTCCTTTAATTCCATCTGAGAAAATCTTGACACTGCATTAAGTGTTTTCCCCAACAAAAGTAAAATCGTTAATCTGGGATCATTGCTTTAATGTTTGCTTTCACAAAGGGCTGAAAGGACAACTGGCTTATTTGCTCAGCTTAAAGGTCTTTGATCTTTGATTCTTATGTTTAGTGTTGCTTTAAAATTCTGTCATTTAGAGGAAGCACTGCAGGCACAAGAGATACTCGTGTCACCGAAGGCCGTGTTAAGTAAACAGTGAGAGCGGGAGATAGCAGTGAGCGAGCCACTGCGGCTTGCATAATGTTTAGGAATGTGCAGAGACCTGCAAAAGGGAAATTTACTTAGTTACAAAGTGTGCTGAGCTCTTCACTTTTCCAAAACCCTACTTGTCATATTTCTAAAAAGGCAAACAAAGAAAAAATATCAAAAGTGTAGATTCTAATTAAGACCTGCAAGAATATGAACCGCAAAAACACCAGGAATTGTTGCATTACATTCTTGGATATATTATTAATTAGCACCAGTCATTTGAACACATCATTTATTACTTTTCCTCACAGGAAGCCTCACCGCCTGTCATCACTTTAATAGGGTGGAGTAAAGGTCCTAAAACTTTCATGTGCATGTGTGTAGTGAGCTGAGGGGGGTCGGGGGTGGATACATACTTGAGAAATAACCACAGGGGGTGGCCCCTGGCCTTTAGGATGTCAGCATGATGGAGTAAAAGTTTGGAACCTTATTGAGCTCCAGGGAGACTCTATTCAGTCCAGACAGCAACCCAGCTTCAAGCCATTATCTCAGCCTAAAAAGTTTTGTTCTTTCCTCAGGCTTCACAGAACAGTTTGCACAAAATAATGAACCCATCTCCATCAATAGACTGGCCAATTCTACTTCACTTGTATAAAGAAACAAAAATTGGAATTTGTTCAATAAACTAAACAGGTCATACTTGCATTCTTTTCATAATGTTAGAGAACTATTTAAAACATTTTCATAATAAATAAATCACTATCTTAGTGAATCATGAGAAGCAACGTGAAAGCCAAAAACCCCTACTTCTTTTTTTTCCTGCACAACAGATTGTGAATTCCTGTAAGTCACATTTTGGTATTTGGGGCTATATAAATAAACTTTGTTTGAATTCTTTACTTGCTAGAGAATCAGTGCAAAGTTTGCTTTCAAAATGTGAACCATTTGGTTGTCCTCTTCATTGCTTTCAGTGAACAATACGTGGGATAATTTCCTTTTAACAAAAGGCCCTGGAAGTTTGTAAGAGTCCCCCCCCCCTTTACTCTCTTATAAGTGCTTGAACACAGTTGGAGTTGCCCCTTCCCTGCTTGCCTGGGTCACTAAAGGCATTGAAGTTTTAGAGGAGCTGCTACGGCAGATTACTCCCCACAGCTGTCCCAGCACCGTGGAAATGAAGTTATGCCCCTTGTCAGCTCTGTTATGTGTTCCTTCTCTCACTCCTTGAGGACTTATGCTTCAGTGAGGCAGCAGGAGGGAAAAGGGGGGAGGTAACTAAAGGACAATCCCCGTCCAGCCCGTCTTGCAAAAGTTATCTGATTGGCTGACAGAATACCTTTTCTTTGCATCATCATTCAGCGAGGCTTGAAATCCTCCTGACATTCAGCCCAGCAAAGCCCCTTCCCCCATCAAACTTCAATCATAAATCAACCCCTCCTCCACCTTTCCCACTTCTCTAAGCCTGCCTTCCTACGAGTCCAGCTTGCTCGACCTCCAATTATTGCGGGTCACTGAGGTTTATTCACCTCCTTCTACTTTTGCTAAATTTGTTTATTTTTTTAATCACAACTGAGCTGTTATCCTAACATGTTAAGAAGCTCAAAGCAAAAACATACATGCTGATTTTGAAAAGTGGAAATTAAAAAAAAATTCTGACAAAGAGGTAATATGACTGGAAATATGCAAGTAGTTTCATTAAAACTCTAATAAGATTGCATTTTACAGAACCACAAGAAGTTTCCTGCAGATTAACAGCTAGGGGGCACTAATGTAAAAAATGAACATTTTTAATCCCATAATAGATAAAATGCTGGCCCCAGGGTTTAATGTTTTATACTGTTAAACATTCATGGGGGCCGCATAACTTCACAGATATCTCACAATGTGTGTTACTGAAAGGCTTCAGCAGCTTCAAGCAAACTTCAAAATCTCTCAAAAACCACACCGTTTCCTTCAGGAACATACGTTCTTGTTGTATTTATCTTTTTTTTTACCAATGTAATAAGTATTTGTTTGTAAGTTTGATTAACCTGGTTTGTCCAATGAATAAAAATATTAAATAAATATAAATAATATAATACAATATAAATAATGAATCCAAAAACTGATTGAATGTTTCAGCTTTTTGTTTCAGGACAGCATGTAGATTTCAAAGCTAAGCTCGCGTTTGGAAAACATTTCTAATACGCATTACAATTACAATACCACTCTGCTATTTGCATGAAAGTATATCTTATGGTTACGGTCTAACCAACTACAATGCCTTCCTAAACTGTGAAAAAGCTGTGATTTATCAAAAGAAGCTCAATGCTGCTGTAAGTTTGTTCCTCCACATGCTTTCTTTTTTTCAAGAACAGAACAATAAAAATGTTTAACAGGAGAGTCAATCTTCCGGACCTGTCTTAAAAAAACAACTCCTGTAAATTTCCTCCATAACTTTAAGAAGAATGACATTATTTCCCTCCTATTCCATTGAGGAATATTTTCCAAATTGAAATTCATTGCATTATAGCCCCAAATAACTGACACGTCCAAGATTAAAGCTGAAATGCTGGTTTAGTTACAATATGGGTAGATATTACAAATGGAACCTATAAAGAGAACAAATTGCATTTGTTCCCTCTGTGTATATCAAGCTTGTTTTCTTTTCCTTAGTGTAACCTAGGGGATGAATTATTTGCAGAGGAGGCAGAGGGGAGGTTGGCCAAGCAGCGACTTGAGTTATGATGAGGCCATTTTAATGAGGTTCTAGTCCCTGCAGCAGAAGACCAAGCTGACTATTCTCTTTTCCAGCATGGGAAAACAAACACTACATTCCTATTTTCCTCTGGTGCCAAAAGTTAATAGAAAACATTTCAAGGCACTGCATTGTCTAGGGGCCCCAATATGACTCTTATCCCTTCATTATCCTCAACAGCAATAAAAAGGCATTACAATTATTAATGGTTGGATTAGAAGGCTGTTCTCTTAAAGTGACAGTGGCAGGCTTTTTCTTACAACAGACTCAGATATGTTGTAGAATTCATTTTACTTTTGAAGTATTGTCAATGATTAATGACAGTTTTGTTGTTTTCTTTTCTTTTCATTATGATCATATGATAAATAATTAAGAAACCGACCTCTAAACATTGAGCTGTTAGCGTACTAACTGTTACCCAAAATAAATGCTGAACTTTGCAGTGTATCAGCTGGGGTTTGACCGAGCAATAAAACTGAACTCTCTCACATTACTCCACTGTCTTCCACTGGTTCAGCTGTCTCCTCGTGCTCCCCCACTCCATGAGAAAGGTGACAGAAGAACAGAGTGAATGAAGTGCCCCCACATTGTGCTGCTGCACTATTGTGTGTTTTGCATCTGCATAACAGAGATGCCACTCGACTTCTCCTCCAATAAATGGGCTGCATAGCCCATTTCTTTTCCTAGAAAAACAGCATGGCTCCCATCAATGGTTCTTAAGACCCATTATCACAAGTAAAGGAGGGATGGTGGTGTTTTTTGTTTGTTTGTTTTCGTAAATACAGACAACTGCCTGAATGATAACATGAGTCGTGTGTGAACAAGCACACCATGAATTAAAAATAAGACATATGGATATTTTGGTGGTTTGGATGCGACTTTTAGTCCCCCCCCCCCCATATGTTACTTGTATTCCACTGCTCAACACTTAAAGCTTTTTTTTAAAATAAGAAAATATCACTCATTAAGTTTCATTTTAAACATCAGATTTATTTAACATGCACATACATTCAAAAATCTGTGTTCACAATGGGTGTTTAACATCTTACATAAACACACAATTTTGTTCTTTCTTATCTGTCTACAGAAGGCATACTGAAAAACAAATGGGCAAAATTGTGTCCATTTGTGCTCCATATACCCAAAAGGAGGCATTAACCTCTCTCTAGTCTACTCCGTTTCTGTGGATTAACACTTCATACCTTGTGCAAACATACTTGCATACAAGGACAAGTGTCTCACTTTAAGAGCTTCCTTTTGCAGATGCAAGATCTGCCTTGGGGTTAGGACACATTTAAGTGGCTCACATCAACTTTGGTTTCACGTGGAGGGGTGTAAAGTCAAATGACTGCTTTCACAGCAAGTAATAGGACTTCAGGCACTTTTAGACTAAACAGATTTCCTTCCTTTCTGGACATAATGCTGTACAAGAGCAGGACTCATCTTTTCACATAGTGCAAGTTGCTTTCCACTAATAAAATCATATAAAAATATATTCACAATATAATTTTATACAATAATTTACACTTATGTATAAACAGCCCTCCTCAACATTTTCAGCTTGATTAATTTGAGAATCAACAAGATCGAATCCTCATTATTATATGGTTTTACATGACTTACTCATCTGTGCTGACAAATATAGTCATGGAGTTTTATCGTAATTACAATGTAGTACATAGTCAAATTAATTTTCTTAAAACCAAAATGGTGGTCAGCATGTTAAGAATTGTCTGACAAGGTGAGGAGCCTGAATTCTCCACATATATATCGTCCTCCTGGTCGATGTAATCATCTTCTGTATCCTCCTCAGAGTCTGAAAAGCCGCTTCCTGCGAATCTATCACCAGAATCAGAGCACAAAGTTTTCATGCTTAATTTGATGTATTCGCATATGGTCCTTTCAGTACCATCACACACACAAGTGTCCAGCTGTTGCGCCTTCGGTATGGAGCGCATGTTGGTTATCGTTCGGCGGCAACTATCCGTGCACCTCTGACCTCCAAAAAGTTTTCGGCAGTGAAACAAATAATCCTTAATGGCAGAGCTGCAAGCTGGGTCCATCTCACATTGCATTCTGGCCTCGGTGCAGCCCATGATACTGGTCCGAGGCAAGCACGGATCGATGGCTTGTTTAGTGCTCCTGCAGACAGAGTCCCGGGCGCAGTCGCAGTCCTCCAGAGATGGGCCGTTCCGGGTAAGATTGAGCTGGGCCAGAGAGGATATGCAGTGACTTGGACACTTCCTACTTTCTCCGGTGATGACAGATGCGCAGGCATACAGGTACTGATCGTACGCATATTTGCACTCCGGCTCTCCATGACACTTGAGAATGGCTTTCCAACAAATCAGCCGATGGCTGTGGTTCGGAGATCCGCTACAGACGCCGACGATTAGACTCAACACCGAGCATATCAAAACTAATGCCTGCTCCACGAATATGGCACGACTTGCCATTTCATCCAAGAATGAATCCTAAAATGAGTTGACTTCATAAGAGGATCTCCATCACGCAGCTTCAGCAGTCACTCCTTGATGGTTTCACATCACACCACAGTTGGTTAACTTGAAGTCAGTGAAGCGCCACGATAAAGTCCGCGTGTGCGCATCAATGATGGCCATAACAAAGTTTCCAGTTCTCGTCGTTTCTTTTCGAGGAGGCTTCTGCATCTGTGGATACGAACCCGGGGAACTTGAGTATGAAGAATAGCTTTAAAATATCCGTGTTTCCAAAAACAGTCTGTTCTGTTGCAGCCCTCCCGCATCCACTCCAAATGCGGGTAGTGTTGCGACGGGCTGATTAGATTCTGCAACAACCGCTTCTGATTGGTCCACTAAACTGTTGAGATTCAGCCGTCATATGCGGGGAGTGACGCAAACTGCACACACTTTCTGCTACACACACTGTCTGCTACACACACTCCTCAATACAGTTAAAGAGGACTACAGTTTTGTAGTTTTTTTTTTGTTTTAATTATTATAAATGTTTGAGTATAAATAGAATCACATAATTTTTCTTCTTTTCCTGCCTGAAGAAATAGCTGTTATAACATGCATGGCTCCTGTCTTAAACTTTCTCCCATGACACAGTAAACCATGAGTGTGTATCATACACCAGATCCACGAGTGTTTTGCTAACATATTCACACACATCATTAAAGATGTGGCATTTTAAGGTAGGAACTATGATTTCCTCATAAGTTGCTGGGAAAGTACCAGAGGCCTAACAAAGACAGGAAAAGAGAAAATAAATGTGTCCTTACAATTGCTTCCTTTGCTGTCCATTCTGTACAAGTGGCAGCAAGCAGCAGTGCGTAATCCAGTACTGCTGCATTTGGAATAGGGTATTTCCTATTTCCTTACAATAACATTATTTAACGAGAGAAAAGTGTTAAGAGGAATGACAATTGCTGGTTTACGCCGTGTAAACAAACATCAGGCTTGACAGCACTGTAAATGAAGATCGATTAGATCTTTTAGGGCCTCAAGGGCAAAAGAACAAAAAACAGGGAACAAAACCAGTCAGTAATTTGGATAACTCTGTTCCCCTGACCCTGTCACATCACCAAACTATTACCACAAAGATCTGGCAGCTCTCAGGGGGCCCTTGGACCCCAAATTCCAATTAGAGAGATTAGAGGGAAGTCAAAACAAGTGCAGTGGAGTTTCTTAGCCAAACAGCCCATACACACCCCTCTATCTTATCCAGTTGGCATTCCAGTCCAACAGTCTAACTTCAGACTCAATTTAAAGCAACATCAAAGTGGAGGTTAGAAAAAGCCTTAATGTCGAACCACTCAAGAATCTCTTAAATACAAAAGAACCTGACATCAGCCCAGATGCCTGAGACCAAAGTCGGCTCTTAACAAACAGAAATGTTGCTGTGCTGCTGCTGAAACGCTACAATCCATATGGGTTTCAGTGTGGAAAAAGCTGTAATTCTCCAGAGCACAAAGCCTTTACAAAACTTTCTTTTTCAACAAATAAGAACCCATTTAAGAACACACCCTGGCTGCAGTTGGATTTCACTTTTAAGAGTGAGTTCATAATGCATAACAGAACCAAAATCCCATCAGTGCTGGATGGCAGCCAGATAAGAACAACGGCCAGATTCAGTGGAGCCAGCAGCCCTGATGGAGCAGACAACTGCTCTCCCTGTAAAAGCACCTCTCAGGCTACTACTTTATCACTTACATTCTTTACTTTTGCTCCAAATGTCTCAAACTGTATTGATTTAAAATTCCGGCCAGTGCCCTCTTCTATCTATTTCCAACAAACAGGCAACTTCCAGATACATGTGGTTGTTCATGGCGACTTGCATATAATAGTGTTTCCAGAATTGGAATGCGGTTCCCCAGAGTAGATTTGTAAATACTCATGCAGAGACAGACATGCTCTTCAGTTTGTCTCCACTGCTGTCAGAAGTCATTACACACAAGCTGCACTGCCAGAACAATTCACTGAACTTTGTATTCAAGAGCTTCCAAGTCCAGAGAGAGGCAGAAAGGGGGAGATGAGAAAGAGGAAAAGAACGCAATATTAAAGAGCTGCCAATGGTTTTTCTGCCTGCATTTTTTCATTTTTCTTTGACTTCTCAAATGTCAGTTGCATTTTTTCGACATGAGAAAGAAAAAAAATCATATTGTTTTTGTGAAAACAACTAAAGTTAAGCTTTTTGCCCATAGTTATCATATTAAGTATCTTAAATAAAGTTAGAGCAAAGTCGTGTTTCAGTTTTCATACATGCAAATAAAAAAAGGAATGGTGGTGTTGCTTGCATGAAAGTTATTTAAATAGTAGCAGAAAAATGGCAATGCTAGCACAGCATGACATTATTATTGCATTTAGTACAGACTTTTATATCCCTCTGAAGATGGATTTTCTGACTTTTATTTAAATATTTTTTTCTTGTGACATAGCTCAACATCTGATGGCTTGGCAACAAATTTAGCACCGATACCCATATTGTTATGTCTCGTCATCTGTGTTAGTCTTGTGCCATGTTTCATGTCTAGTTTTAATCATGTTCAAGTCTCACGT
>JAOXYM010000020.1:5503486-5519076 GCA_028567055.1 Leptatherina wallacei
GAACATCTTTCTTTTGAAAGTCTTGTCTCGTGAGTCGTGCTTTTGGGTCCAGTCCTTCGTTCCACCAGTCGTGACACATATATTGTTTTTCTGTTCATTAATCCCGACTGTGATTTTTTTCCTCAATATGACCACCACAAGCTTGAACTTTGTGGACTTAGAAAAATGTCAGCTTTCCCCCAAAATTCATCAAAGATTAAGTTAAATACACACATACTGAGCTGAGAGAGTGAAAATGTTAAACTCCTACTTAATGTCAGCATGTTAGTTTGAGCCTGTCAAACGTTGACTGCACTGAACAAGTAATGTACTTAGATTTTTCACTGAGCTGCTGCTGTGTGTAAATGGTTTCTGCAAATATCTGCTCATAATACATTAAAAAATATGTTTGTTTTTCTGTTTATATTCTTATGCAGGGAGTGCACAACTGAAAACTGCCATTCGGTAGGAACACGGACATAAATCTTTTTTTTAACAACAAAATCATGCTATATTGCTGACAAAAAAGGACATACGTTATGCTGCCATTGCTTGTACAGTGGTGAAGCTAGACATTTATTCATGGACAGAAGGTGGGTGTAACTTTGTCAAGGGAGCCAAATAGAAATGATGGTGTTTCTCTCTCTAACACACGTACTCACATACACTGCTGTGATAATTGTGGTCACATTACAGAGAAAATAAAAATAAAAATATTTGCACTATTAATCTGGATCACCAAGTGGAAATATTTTCAACAAGAGGTCCATAAAAGGCAAGTTAGTTGTTTTGGGGCACAGTATAGTGGGTGGATCAATGGCTTTTCCTCAGTTCTGGCTTGTTGTTTTGGTGATGGCTGTGGTTGACAGGATCCTTGTGTGATCCTGAGCTGGCTGTCAACACGGGCTGGGGTCGGTCCTGGCCTGAAGAGTGTCCTTCCTCTTTACAAAAAAGTCAGAGATATCTTCCTAAAACAAGTCTGGTCACAGGCTGTATTTTTCCATTGTCACTCTGTAGCTTACTTTAAAATCAAGCATCAGCCTTGTTAGCTTCCTGTTTATTACCTCCACCAAGGTGTGGAGGTTATGTCTTCAGCAGCGCACGTTTGTCTGTCTGTCTGTCTGTCCATCTGTCTGTCTAGCCCCTTTCAGACATGCTCTGAAAAGCGGTAATGTTGCGGACTTTGTCTTTTATACCGTTTGCATTCAGACAAACGTTCTGCTCTTTTACCTCGGAGCTGTAGCGGACTTTTACCGGCTATGTCATTGAGTGGAAATGTTGCGACACGTCGTTTTGCCTGAATGCACAAGAAATGTTCTGGCCAAGTCACGGCACAAGGACATTCTACCCTGTTTCAACAACCGACTTATCCGGAACATTTCCGAAATCTGAACGTAGCCGGGACTTAAGAAGACCGCGAAGAAGCGATATGTTTGAAAAGACAACTCTGGTTAAAGAGCGGGTGGACTTTACTGCAGAAATTCCCCAATGCAAGTCTGAAAGTGGCTTCTGTCTGTCTGTCTGTCTGTCTGTCTGTCTGTCTGTCAGCACCATAATTCAAAAAGTGAAAAGTGATGGATTTTAATTACATTTTGGGGAAATCTCTAAAATGGGATAAGGAACTAGTGATTAGATTTTGTGGGTGATTCAGATCACCGTCTGGATCCAGGATTTTTTTTTAACACTAGAACCGCCAACATTCCAATACCCCCTAGACCACCAGCGGGGGTAATTTTGACATCCTGTTGATGCAGCATTTAAAAAAAAAAAACAATAAAGGTGGCGTTTACAGAGGCCAACTTTTTTTCACCTTTGAATCTTTATTATCATTCAGAAGTAGACAAAGCTTCAATAAATAAATGATTGATTAGTACCTATGTGGGATTACTTTGGGGTTGTATTTCAAAAAGAGACTGTCAATTACTTACTCACTTACAACATTCACTTATCAGCTAAATCATTTTTTAAATGTATTTAGATTTTAAACAGTTTTTTGAGAGGGAACAATTTGAAAAAAAGCATTATATAATGCAACAGGCTATCTTCTAGTTACACGTAGATGCTAGAATCCCACATTGTGTGACCCGTAGCATGTTGATATTCTGGATCTAGTGATCCAAAAGGTTCAAAATAGAGGGGGCATTAGGTAGGCCGTTGGACCTTTTAGGGTTTTTCTCAGATGAGTCACCCTATGGCTTGGTAGGGTCTGCACCGTCTGAGTGCATCTTGTTATTCAATGAACTAGCTCATATAACTCTAGCTTAGTTACCGTTAAACATCATGGACACTCAGGTACTCTGAGCATTCATTTTATCATTTATTTTAGGCTCCAATGCAAAAATCTTACCTGAGTTAATGTGTAGGCCTTGTTGAGAAAATTATTCATAAAACCATCAATATGTTATAAATCATTAAAACTCCTGTTCTTGTTTATGTTGTTTGTAACCAGGACCGGACTGGTCCACAGGAGAAGCGGGACAATTTAGGGACCTGACAGCCTGTAAAAAAAAAAAAAATCATGTTGCATTACATCGGTGTGGCTGATTTGGCTTCTTGCACTGACACCGCACAGAAAAAATTCTTTGGTGCTGGTCACTTCTCCCTACTACTAAGCCAGTATGTCCATGTGGGGTCCATAAGAATCGAGCGTTTTACGCCTGTTCACTCAAGATGAAAAAATTGAACTAGTGCTCAGGCCAGTGTATTAATAAAGTTGGTCACTAGTTGACTCTCCCATATGTGAGTTAATGAGTTCAGCAACAGCTGATGGGTCAACAAAAACTCGCTAAGTGTTGGGATCAGATGAGTGAATTTCCCTGAAAGTGGCCGTCATCCAGATGTAACTCCTAAATTAGATGATGAAATTCACCGGGCTCTCAGCACCTCTGGAGTATCTGGTGGACCCAAACACGCCAGTTTTCCGACTTCCAAAGCAGGTCAAAGGGTCAAACTCTCACAAGCCATGTTCATTGTTGACAGAGGTGACTGACACTAAAACAAACAACCCTTCCCACTCCAGAAAGTTCAACTTGATATACGAATGGAGCGTTTTATTCACACGTATAATATGCTCTATTTGCGCGAATAAAACGCCCAAATCAAGTGAGTAAACGTCCAGTTTCTGGGCGTTGAAATGTATGCGCGTATGCGAATGGAAGCGCCCGGTGTGAACGCAGGGTAGAGGTGCATTAAAGGTATCATGGCATCACATGTCCATGAATAATGAGGTTTTTCAGCATGTTGGGCAGTGATATACATTAGCTACATCATTGTTGGGGGGTGGGTATAAAAAGCGACAAAGCTCATATCAGGAGTTCGGAAGGGTGGCACAGGGCTAACAGCACTTTCACCCAAGGTTTTGGGGTTTGAGTCCCACTACTAAAGCCGCTTTCAGACTTGCATTGTGGAAAAGTTACGGTAAAGTCCATCTGCTCTTTTACTGGAGTTGTCTTTTCAAACATATCGTTTCCCCTGAGTTTTTTTTACATATCTGAGTTTTACATTCAGATATCGGGAAATCCGGATTGTCGAAACAGGATAGGATGTCTTTGTGTTGTGTCCACAACATTTCTGCTTATGACATGGGGGCTAGCCGATAAATGTCCGCTACAGCTCTGAGGTAAAAGAGCGGAACGTTTGTCTGAATGCAAATGGTATAAAAAACAAAGTCCGCACTATTACTGCTTTTCAGAGCAAGTCTGAAAGGTGCTTTAAAGTTTTGCTTAACACTTTAAGCTTCCCTTCACAGTTTGGTGGAACTGAAATCCCTGAAACCTTAAATTAAGGAAAACCTTATGGGCTTTGAAAATCTTAGCTGCATGTTTGAAAACACAGTTTTCCCCTCTGCACCAAGCTTCTCCTCCATTTTTCTTTGTTACTACAATGAGCCAGATATCTGGCTGGAACCTGTTTCAGACATTGTTCGATTTTCATAGCAATTTATTGGATTATGTGACTCCAAGCAATCCTGACAAAGCATTCATATGGGTTCAGTTTAGAGTAAAAACAGATGGTTTGGAAATGCAGACAAGTTTTTCCATGTGTGCCAACCAGAATCTTTTCTTTTTTTTCACATCATGTCTTTATCACACCAGAGATGTTTTAGGAAGATACCACATGTTCTGAGACTAAGTGCATCCCTCTGGGGAAGCTGTGCACTGCAACAGGAAAAAGATCTGACTTTGCACACACAGAGTGCAGAACTAAGTTCAAATATGAGTCATCCTGGCAGCAAAGTGGTCTCAGAAAGTTATAATTGCCAAAGTCAAACATTTTAAACAGGGTGTGATGTGAGAATGAACAGAACCATTGTTTTGTTGTATTGGTTTCCAATCGGATTCATTTGGCTTGCTTTATAAAACACACTAGCACAACTCTAAACAAGTTTGGAAGAAAAAGTATGGCTGTTGAAAAGATTTAAACTCCAGACAGAGAAGTAGACTCATGGCTTTACCATCACAAAAGAGGGTTATTGATAGCTATGTGACAACTGCTTTAATACCTGTATGATATGGAACAATGTAGCCTACACATGTTTGGTTTACTTAAGCCTGCAGAATAGACAGGTAATGGTAGGATAAAAGCTAAATTTCTTCTCATTTTAAAATGTGGCCCACAGTCACACAAATTTCCACAGAGGTAATTCCACTGAGGGTATCTGTTACTAAAGAAGGCATATAGCTATGACAGAAGAAAAAAGGACCTTATGGCAAACAGCCGTTTTAGTTTTTGTTTGAAACATGACCTCTCTTCTCCAGACACATATCCTCAAGAGGAACTAGCTACTCGAGGACAAATATGCCACCACTGCTTTAACAGAAAGAAGTTATTGTTCACTATATAAAGGCCTTTAAATAAAAATAGAACAAAAGAAAATTAGCCAACTACCCTAAAACCAAGAGCTGAACAGACAAGAAGTTTTAAGATTTCTTTAGACTGCTTTGTCAGGATTTAATCTGCTTTAATGCCACATGATCTTGTTAAACATGTTTTAATCAAGCTCATGATTTTTGCTACTGGCCCAATAAACCTCCTTGTGACAGTGAAATGAGTGCTTATGCACACCACAATGTTTACTGTTTATGGGTTGTGGTGGTTGCTGTCAAAGGAAATTGATTTGGTCTAACACAAAAAATCTTGTCAACATTTTAGCAATGTAGCATTAGCACCTAAACTGACTGGGATTTCTGGTAAATAGAGTATAAGATCAATACCACCTCAATGTTTGTATACCACATCTCAGCCAGCTGCCAGTTAGCTTGCTAACAAGGGCGCTTTTTCTGGTTTGTGTCAAACAATTTCTTGGTTTTGAAAATACCTAATGATTCTACGCATTGTGTGCATTTCAACTAAAAGACAGGAGGTTCACACCGCTAAATCGTTTTGCTGTCAGATCTGTGAGAGAATACAAACACAGTTCACGTATATTGAAGTGTGGTAAACCTGAGAAAGCAAACGTTTTGGACTGCAGACTGATCTGAAGTATCAATACCAAGGCTAGTATCAGTATTGTTCAGCGTGATGAGATCAATATTTTTCTTGCAGGCGACTTTGCATGGGGACAAAAAGTTCTTCTTGTAAGTGATAAGGCAAACATCCAAAAAAGGTTTAATCAAACTTGGAGGATTTTTAGAAAAAGACCTGAGAGTTGTTTACAAAAGGGATGTTCGGTTTTAATTTTTCTTTAACGTCACCTGAAATGCTTTGGTGAGAGCTGCAGAGGATTTTAGTGGAATAATTTTTATCACATCTTAGGGCATCACTAGCATTTATCTGAATAATTACAGTGTGGTGCACAATTGAATGAACTGAAAATCACTTTACATTGAAAATATAATACAATATATGTGTGTACAAAATAACAGCCATTAGTGAGTATTAGCAGTTATTGACACATTTGTCCAAATTCAAAAAGGTACATGTCATAGCTCAGCCTAAAATCAATTAAAGCTAATAAAATCCCAGAACCATTTGTAGAAGGGTGAGACAACCCTCATAGAAAATAACCAATCTGACCATGTAGGGATATGAACACATTCAATAGTATTTTTTGATGGACCTTATTTTTGTTCAGACTATGAAGGCTCTCTTGGTTACATTTCAGATGAGGTCTGTTTTTAATGACAGTAACCACATGCATGCATTTAATCCAAACATACCACCCTGTTCAAGCCGCAGCACCAGCGGTGGTCTGGTCCAGACGTCCAAAACCATGACACCATTGAATAAATTAAGCTCATCTGAGTGAATTTCCTTTCTTCCTAGTACAAACAATGGAAAAGACCTCGGTTACTGCTTTAAATCATCTCAAATGGAACAAGAAAGAAGACAAACCCATTTTGCAAATTTAATAATCACAGGAAAGACACTTATGATTATAATAGAATATATTTCTATCCTGATTCATCCAATATCAGAAGTCTGCTTCATCGGAAACATCAGGGTTAAAATGACTGTAGCCTATTTTTCCATTTTATTTGCTTTTAATGATTTTTCATGGATTTTGTTACCTGCCTTCGGAAAGTCTTCTCCAGAGTCCCAAAAGCTTTTACTGGCTTAATTACAATTAAAGTAACCAGTGTCCAGTACCTATAATGGATAATCCTATCACTTTGACAAGTGACTGACTCTATTGCATGTCAACTGAAATGTAATATTACCTCACATAGGTATTATCTTAAGATTTTGCCAGAGGAAATATGGGTTCTCACGATGAACACATCAAGAATGAAGTGTCAAGTACAAATTTGGATCCTTTTCTGTTGTAAAGTTAAAGAAATATTTGGATTAAGAGTTAGAGCCACTCAGGGTGGTCTGGGAGAAACAGAGTGTATGTTTAATTTAAACATCGTCTCGCTGGGTCTGTGAGACAAGACATGCAGCCACTGAAACAAAAGGATGGTAACTTTAACATGTATTATAACTTAATCCAGTGGTTCCCAAACTGGGGAGCAGGACCCCTAGAGGGGGCCCAAAGTTATGACAGTGGGGGTACAGCAAGGCTACACAAAACTTATAGCTAGTTTCTGCACTGCTAGCAAAACATGGACAAATTTGTGAAAGTAGCAGTGGGCAAATGATGATGAATCAACAACAGAGATTTCAAAATCCCAAAAAAAAGAAAAGATGACAAGGAATATCTGGACCAGGTCCAGTAATGGTAATTGTCAATAATGGGTAATGGAAAGAGACCAAAGTGGGTTGTATGTCTCAAAATATCAGCATCAGATAATATGTAAACACAAGGGGATGTCATCCTGAACACAAAGAAAAGCCTGTTGATTACTTTAGAAATAAACAACTCAGCTATAGAAGAGTTGTTTTACTAAAGCAGCATCTGTCTCATCGAAAGCTCGACTCACCTGAAGTAGTTTGCAGAGTTTCTTGGTTTAAAACACCTCATACTATAGCAGAGGGTGATAATTCCTTCTACCACTGACATGGTTTTATCTATAGTTAACGAAAGCAAAGAAACTAAAACTATTTCATGATACATTCCTTCGTACATTTCTTCTGGGTACATGTGGTAGTGGGATCATGGGGGCCTTGACATTATTGTTGTCGATAAAAGGGGGGCCCTGCAGAAAAAGTTTGGGAACCACTGACACTGAACACTAATCTAAAGTTGCACTTTATGATGTCAGTGTGAGTTGGATGCTAAAATTAGACACAATGGGATCAAAGATTATAAACTAAACTCAATTTGTTCAGAATAAATAATAGATAAATAGATAGATAATAAAATAAAGAAATAAAACCAAAAGCAGTTATAGATTGTTTAAAAGTCATTGTGTACAGTTATTCTTGTGAGCAGAATTATCCTATGCTTATGCTACAGTTTAAAAAGCCTCTGTCTGAAGTCTGTGTTGTTTAATTCCTACAGCGTGCAGTGTTTTCTTTCATACTGAGCAATTTGTGCAACATTATTTTTCATAACCAAAGCAGGAACTCCACAACAGTCTTGGCCCTTGTTCATCAGTTTGCACAATTTCTTTCAGTTGTTACATTTACTTTTAGTCATTTTGCAACCACTTATCCAAAGCTACTTACAGCATTCAATCTTCAATGTGGCAAGAAACCCTCGTCTCTACTTAATTTGTTCAATTCATTCAAATGAAATAGCACGACCGGAGCGAGTGCAGCTGTGCATTACTGTCACTGCAGATGCTGCTGACCCAACACACAATTACTTAAAGCATCAAACCCACAGTTGAAATATCTCGATGATAGTTTCACAAAGATAATTGCACTATCCATGTTCAGTATTGTTGTTTGTTGAAGTTACTAGACTTCATTTCTAAGCTTTTGTAAGCTGGAGTTGCACACTTTTGGCATCGTATGAGTAGAAGAAAGGCAATGAAGCCATACAATTTGGAGAAAGTGTAAGCATCAAATCCATGATGATGATTTGGTGAATGGTACCTATTAGTTACAGAGGTGGGCTTGGGTCTGGAGGACTTGGGTTGGACTTGGTAACAGAGGCGAGCCACTGTGGGTCCATGAACAAGGCCCTTTAACCCCCGTATTGCTCTCCTGGTGCTGGGAAAATGCTAGCCCCCTGCTCCAAGTGTAACTAGTGATGGGTTGAAAGACTCATTTTGGTGTGTTTTGTGAGATATATACAGACAAATAAAGATTTCTAAAAAATCTTTATTAGCATTAAAGTGCGCAGGTTGTTGGGAGTGAGTTGTAAGGTCTCATTTCTTAAGTTAAATTTGGACTTTGGCAATAACTTTTTTTTCTGCAGAACAGAATTGGAAAGAAACTAAATTTTAATGTTGGAATCTTTGATGTTGGAATTGTTACCCAAATACATATCAATCACATAGGTTTTGCTTGTATGCTGGCAAGCAGTCTATATAGACTGGCTCCACCAGCTGGACAACAATTGTGGATTATACACCAAAGCCAAATAGCTAATCTGGTCACACTGCAAGAAAGAGATCAACCTTGTCACTCTTGCTTCTTGAGCAAGAGTGACATTTGATTATATTTGATTTCTCATTTGATTTGGGGAGGTTGTTGATGTTTTCTGAGTAAGTTGTCAGCAGACCAGACATGCCACAGACACACCACTATTACACTCTCCACCAGAGTGTAACATAAACAGAGCCTGTCTGGACATGGGCTGCTTGTCAGTGAGATAGTAAGGGCCTAAAACAGGAAGCAACAGGTAATGACCTGTTTGTAGGATGAAACTCACTAAATACTGTTTTGTAAGCAGAATGAAATTTTTAGCCTCATAGAATGCCTTAGTCAAATTTTGGCTAAATTATGATATCTGTTTAATTGTACTCTGATATTGTTGGATTTTGCATAATTTCCTATAAACCATTAGAATATGAAATGGACAATTATGCTGTGAAGCTAACAATATGTGAGATTTGTTTTTATATGGTTGTTGTTCCATTAAACCTGTTAAGTCTTCCACTGCCATTACAATTGGTGGGGTTTTTTTTATCAAAAAAAGAAGAGGAAGATACTGTAGTGAAACGGTGATGCATGTCATCTTATTTTGTCTTGATACATGAGCAAACAGATGTGCAAAAGTACATAAAAGCACACACACCACAGACAGTAGCAAGGAAAAATAAACAGGCTGACTCTTGCTTTTCCAGGAAATCTAAATATTGACTCTGCAACCTATAATCACACAGAGTCTGAACAAAATTAAAATAAACAAGTGTGCCTAAAACATGGGAGCGTCTCATGGGCACCAAGGCTCTTAAACGCTGACAATGATAAACGCAATGGCCTTTCAGGGAAAACCAGACGATATGAATTCCATCCAGCATCCTGAAGCGACATAAAATAATTTGCAGTCTCTATATATACAAAGCAGTCCTTTCAGAAGCATTGAACATGCTGTCTGCGATCAAACATCTGCTTTCAGTTGACATTTAACTTTTATATGAATCGTACTATAATCTCACATCTACAGACTCAGTAAAAATAAATCACTTCAGCTTCTACACTTTAATGCCAAGTTTCCGAGGAACATAAGTTATTATTGTTTTGTTTCAAAGGAAGAAAATTCCATTAAGAAGTACATCAAATTTAATTGTATTTCAAACCCTTTTTCTTTTTCTGTTCTTTATTTGGAAGCAACAGAACAATATCGGGAAGAATATAATCTGCATTTGTTGACTTTATGGGCATGTTCATGCCCATAATGATTGTTTTCCTAAAGAGGCTTGATTGATTGCATGAGACTTTTGTGTTGGCATTGTGATGGATCTTTTTATTTTTCTCAGCATGTCTTTATTGCTCATTAGTGTTGTGGCAAATGTTAGACATTTCTTGAACTACAAAAGCCTGTCAGTGTGTTTCTGATGCCAGAAATCAGCAGCAGCTCACAATCACAGAATCTTGAAGAAATATACATCTTCAAGGGATAATCTTAATATTATGCCTTTCCTGGTGAAGGCTACTGTGGTTTCCATTTTATTAAATTGCCTTTATGTTGTAGCTGTCAGTTGGATATAAAGATTGATGCTGATGATTATACAGCATCTGGTTATACATTAACAAAATAAAAATGGGATTAGGATAAAAGTACTGGGCATTATTGTCTCACAGTGAGTTGCATGAAATGACTTGCAAAACTCCCAAAAATACTTACAAGGCTAATAAAAAGAGTTGATATGCTACTATTCCTTTTTCATTGGACAAACTGCATGTCATCATAAATAATGAACAATTGGATTAAACCATCTCTGTATGACAGTAATTTGTAAAAGACTTATATGTGGTGAATTATTCTTTTTATTAAGTAAATTAGTTCATTTGATTCTGGTTATTATGTTTCACATTGCATATATATATGTACCTACATGTAGACATATATGTATAAAGATAATATTATTCATCTAAACTCACCAGTTTATTCATATTTCTCACTTTTTTATGTAATTGTAAGTTTTGTTAAATTCTTTACTGAGTTTCTTCATTTTTTTAATACTTGTCTTTAAACTTGTGTTTTTAATCTTGTTGTACATTACATATGACCTATTACATTAAATGACCCGATTAGAACTGTGGGGGGGCAACAGATGAGGAGGAAGCTGCAGGGCTTTTTGGACAATAACACCCTGAGAAGACGGAGAAGCAGCTGCAGTGTGAGGATGGTCTCAATGCGCTGCAGGACTGATATCTAGATTTATAGCTAGCTAGCTAAATTCTGCAACCATTGGGAAACCCACTGCTTGCCTGTAGTCCTGGCCTCAACCCTATTGAACACTTGTGTGATCAACTTGGGCGTGCAGTTCATTCCAGAGTTACCAACACAACCACATCGGCTGACTTGTAACAAATGCTTGTTGAAGAATGGGTTGCCATCCCATAGCAGTGTGTGACCAAGCTGGTGATCAGCATGAGGAGGTGGTGGCAGGCTGTTGTGGCTGTGTATAGTTCTTCTGCATGCTACTGAGGCTGTTATTTGATTAACTAATGAATTGTTAAATTGCCTTTAATTTGGGTTTCTTAAGACTTCAATCATCCCACTAATTAAACACAACAAACAAGAGTCAATAGCAGAATAAGCTAATTAGCATTGGCAGAGAAGATTTTATTAAATTTTTATGGACACAGTCCACATACTCATTTCTGCTGCTCATCCCTCAAATGTATTTCCTTACAAACGTGGGACCATCTAAGAGGAAAATGAACAGGCTTTCCAATGATTTGAGATTTATTGCCAAGATGAATTATTACAACAAAGATGAATTCCTCCAATTTTTATACTTTTTATGCTTCGTTTGGTTCTTTGCATCTACAACATTTTCAAATCAATACATTATTGGCTGCCGTAACAGTCTGGTGTGGCAAAATTGTAAAAGTTTCATGTTTCTATTTTTGATTTTAAAAAATGGAAATTGTTAGTGTGGTTCCTGTTGGTGCAACTCTGTCATCAAGAGGAAACTGAAACTGCTAAGTTAATGTTCAACTAAACCTAGCCATGATAGTAACTTAGCTGAAAAAACATTATTTTTTATTTAAATAATCCCCCAAATGTCACTGCAAACTGTAGTTATAGAAAGTGTCCTCAAACATGATGTACAGTGTTAAGTTATGCTCCATGTTGGACAGTGATGCAGAAAAACCACAAACCAAAGCAAATAACACTTAACAATGATGTAACATTTACAAATTGAGTTGCTGCAAAACAACTGTTTGGTGCATTGCCAACAATAATAGGATCGTATTACAAAACTAAACCAGCTGTTATCAAGTAACAAAACAGCAGTTAGCTTAGCAATAACTGATAACATGGGGAGCTGATACTATAGCTCTGTCAAGATTACGTCTGTAGCTATACCTGAACTTTGTCTTTTCCTTTTCGGTCGTTTCCTTCAGGGGTCGCTACAGTCAATCATCTGCCTCCATCTAACTCTATCCTCTGTTTCCTTTTTTCTTGACACTATAACTTCATGTCCTCATTCACTAAATTCAAAGATTTCCTCTTTGGTCCGGTGTGGTCGTGACTTGTGGCAACCTCAGGATCCTTATTTACTATCCCTCCTCTTTACATGCCCAAACCATCTTAGTCTGGCATGTCTGACTTTGTCTCCAAAACATCTAACGTACAGTCCCTGTGATGTACTCATTCTTGATCCTGTCCATCCTTGTCACTCCCAAAGAGAACCTCAATATTTTAGTCTCTGTTATATCCAGTTCTGCCTCCTGTATTTGACAACAGCTTCTAATCCTCACAAATTATTTAATCTTAATTTCTTTCAAGCAGTGTAAGTGCCTGTGTCCATGTTAAAAGGATACTTCAGGTCTTCATGTGTTAGCTCATCCAAAAAAACTGAAGGAAAGGTCTTCCAGAGAAGGCAATGAGTAGCCTGTGTTTTTTCTGTCATTTTGAGGACCTTTTGTTTCAGAGCAGCTGACTTCCCACACTGTGATGCAGTCAGTAACACTCACTGGTCAAGCTGTGAAAGGTCGCCAGCAGCTTCTGCATCCCTCCTTGCCTATCAGAACTCTCAAGAAATGCCATGACCAATTTGAAAAGTTACTTCAATGTTTTATAAAGATTTTTCTAAATTAAAACATGTGGGTTCAACCTAAATGTAAAGCAGGTCACCTAAAAGTGTTCTGATTTGTTTACCATCATCTGCAACATGAAAAAGACCTCAAGTATATCCAGAAAATCACTGAAAAGGATCTTTCTATGAATTTTTTCTTTTAATTTTGCATTCATCTACCACAATATCCAAAAAAACAAAGTTGTACTTATAAATGATGTGAGATATCTGGATATGCATCCCAAAATGCCATTATTTCCAAACAGGATATATTAAAAGAAGTTGTGTTCGAATCTTTCTTTGCAGCGATGTGAGAAGACAGCACTGTTTGCACATGAAAATTGGAAAAAAAATTCAAATTCAGGCAAAACCGGATCCATAGAGAGGCTGGTTGTTTACATTCCAAGAGCTGCAAATAAGAGCCAGTTGAAAAAGAGCAGATGTCCTTATTATCAATATTGAAAATTTTTTGAGCATTACACTGGTTTCAGACTGTTGCTGCACTCAATCTTACGATGCCGCTTTCCAAAATGTTGGGCTGGATTAAACAAGTGGTAAAATCATTACTATCATGCAAATAACTTGCAGTTTGTGGGATTCTTTGCTTCCTTGCTCTCAGATCTAAAATGTGATTTTGCACGACAGGAAATAGCTCATCCTTGCTCAGAGACAGACATGACAATCTTTGCCTTTGGCAACTCAGTGATGAACATCAGCATCTTTCCAGTTGTCTTTATTTAAAAAATACATGGTTACCCTCACAAATATCACACAGCATGTAGATGGAATTAGCACAGTGTGAGGTAGATTTTATAGATCCAGGGAAGCTTCTGGTTCCTTTATTGGTGTAGCAGAGGGAATGGGTAAAAAAAAAATCTAAATGAATGACTTGACTGAGCCTCTTGGTTGTCTTGGTCCTAATTAGTTGTCTTGCACCACCAGACTTGATCTGCTAGATTTAACAAAGCAGAGAAAACATTCATATTTGTACAGTTTACATGCTGATTCCTGCTTTATAGCATCATGAACATGCATACCAGGCCTGACTACCTCATTTGTTGTGCTTCTTGTAGATGCGAATATATTCTTGCACATCATCAGGGGATCCCAGGACTACAGGGACTCTCTGGTGGATGCTGGTGGGATTGATGTCCAAAACATTTTGTGATCCAGTGGTGGCCATGCCTCCGGCCTGCTCCATGATGAAGGCCATGGGGTTGCATTCATAAAGCAGCCTCAGCTGAGAAGCACGAAAGAGATTAGTTGTGATATGATAAGAATATAGAGATTAGTGGATTTTATAGTATTTAAACATAAAAATATTTTTCTATGTCTATAGAATAGCATGTCCACCTTCTCACCTTGCCTTTCGGACTCTTAACATTAGCAGGATATAAAAAGATCCCTCCGTACACCAAAGTTCGATGGACATCTGCAACCATTGAACCAACATATCGACTTCCATATGCTGCAGAACCATCCTGGAAAGAATGAAATGTAAATGTAAATTTTATCACTCCAGTTATGAAAACCCCTTCTTGATATTCGCAATCCAAAATAATTTGTCCTCGCTTATATTCAACAAAGACATCAGTAAAACAGATATGAGTCCTGGTCAGCTTAAGATATAAAGCACTCTCATTGACTGTACCTCCGGGTATTTCTTCTTTTGTAGGTACTCTGTCACATCTGGATAAAATTGCTGTGCATATCCTTCATTCAAACTGTAGATTTTTCCCTTTTTCTTAATCTTCACATCTCGATCCACCAAGATGAACTCACCAATTGCCTGGAAAAACAATTAAAACACAGGAAGTATGCAGTCAGATATGCCCTGGTGTTATTTGTACTTCAGTTTTGTTGCCATCTATTACAGCTAAGTCTTGGTCTTACAGGGTCAAGCATGAAGCAGTTCACTCCCTGGCCAGTGGAGAGGACCATCATGGTGGCGCTGCCGTACAGGGCATAACCAGCTGCTACGATGTTTCTGCCAGGCTGCAGAGCGTCATTCTCACATGGCTCCCCATCTGTGGTCTGTGGGAATGTGAAACAGTGTCACAAATCAGTAAGAAATTTAGGGAGTCAATGATATAGAGATGTGGTTACAATGCTCTAGTCTTTTACAGGGTTATATGGGGGTGGAGGATGTAATTATACCAACAGTGTAGTTATTTAACCTCTCCTTACTTTGGTCTTTTATTATCTCTGCTTCTTTTTCTTCCTCAGTAAGTGGTAAAAATAGTTTCAGCAAGGGAGGATCACCACAGTAAATATGGTTCACCTTAATTAGTGCATCTTTTCATGTTTTAGCTGCTTTCTAAAAGAATTACAATGTCTTCAGTGGTAATGTAGTTTTTGAGGCAGAGCTACATTTATAGTCCCTGTATGTCTTATAACAGTACACTTTTGCCATTCATAATTTTACCAGCTATAGTAGGACCAATGAGAGAACCTCAAAATTACATAATGTTAACAAAAGAAGAGAGGCTACTCCTTCCAGCATTTATTAGGCAAGGCAAGGCAAGGCAAGGCAAGTTTATTTGTATAGCACATTTCATGTACAGGACAATTCAAGGTGCTTTA
>JAOXYM010000020.1:5522849-5547996 GCA_028567055.1 Leptatherina wallacei
CGCCTGATAATTGCTGGGATAGGCTCCAGCCCACCCGCGACCCTGCGTGGATTAAGCGGTACAGAAAATGGATGGATTATTTTCACATCGAACATGTTGAGATAGCCAAATTCTTTACATCTATCCAAAGACATTAAGGAAGTGTAATTAAGAACTTAAAAGCATCATTTTGAATACTAAACCAAAAATAAATTAGATTTTGTGTGTAGGTTATTGTTTTGGGTTTATTTTTCCAAAGTGGTCTGCATATAGTAGCAGAATGCCTTTTTTGTTGAAAGCCACAGGGTGGCGAGATTGGTTTACAATATGAAAACGTCACGACAAACAAAGTCAGATGAGTAGTTGCATGCCAGACATTTTAGCTATTGGCTATCATAAAGTAACCATCAGTGTTATTCATAATACTCATTTTTACGTTTCATTGCCGGAAATACGCGATGTCATTTGGGTGAACGTCTCAGGTGCTGAATACTGGTTTGTTGTCAAGGTTTACTTTGGCAAGAAAAATTTGTCACTGCTCATTCTATTAGTAACGTCAGTTATTTTCGAGCTGTCATGAGTAATAATGTCTTACAAAAGAAAAAAGGCCACACACTTCAGTAAAGTACAGTGGTATCAAATTTTCTCTGGCGAAGGTTATCATTGCCGCTCTGAGATGCAGCGCATGCGCAAAGCTGGACCTGTCCAGAGATGTTAGCAGTTTGTCGGCTACAAGGACCTGAAAGCTCTGCTCTCCACTGTAGTTGTACACAACCTGGCGTTGGCAACAGAAGAGACAACAGCATCACAGAGCGACGGTTGGCTAGGGGGGAAAAAAAATATCCACGGGTAAGATTCTGTGGATGCCACTTACTTACTTCATGTACGTATTGTGGCGCATGTCATACGCTTGCTTTTGTTTGGATTTGTGCCACGTTTAGTTTAGTAACGTTATAAGCTAGCTGGCTAATTTAGCTAACATACGTTCAGACAAACACGGGAGAAAATCGTTTAAAACGACTCGGGCCTGTAGGGTTTGTTCATGCAATGTTAAGTGGTTCATTAAATTAACAGTTTGGGATTTACTTTACGTTTTAAGGAATTGGGACTGACTGTAGACCTTTACTTCCAACGTTGGCAAATGTTACTGTCTGGTGTTCGTCATCACCGTGGCATTTCTTTAAACCACTAGCGCTGTCAGACAAAGACTAAATCCAGCTTATAAAGCAGTTAAAATCAAACTTTTAGATTATTATGTGGAGTAATAGCCACATTCTAGCTTGTTAACAGATATGATGTTAAACGTTACTTTACGGTGACTAACGTAAACTTCAGTTAAATACGTCGACAACAGTTAGCATTGCCTAGCATAACTCTCCCGACCTCGTTTGTTGATGAAAATGTTAAAAGTCCGGTATTTACTTGTTTTGGTAGTATTTTGATTCATTAGTCACCTGCACCCAAGTAACAGTAAAGTTCTTTGGGGGAAATTAGATTGCTAATATTACTGTTGTCTTCTCCGTCGGTGCGGAGAAAACATGAAAGCAAGCTCCAGATGTGCATCAGCGATACTTTAATAGATATACTCAACCTAAGTCACTCAGAATTTACATTATTATTCAGCTCATTGAGTAATAAAGTAATTCTAGTGTTGACAAATTATTTACTATGCTATTTTAGGATTGATGATTGTCGTTGCCTCCTCCCCCTTCAATATTTTGCCCGTACTCATTATTTCCTAAGTATTTCCAAGTGGTTCATAGAAAACGCTTTGAAGTAATTACACTGGTATCTCATAATAATTAAGAATTGCTGCAACTAAGTAATAGTTTCCATGGGAATACATGTTTTTCGCAAACTAAGCTTCAAATGGAAGTTATGACCTTATGCCAAAATGATGATTTTATATTAACAGGTGCAGGTGTCCAGGGGTAAAGACGACCCACAATGTTAAACCCGACCAATGGTGACCCAGGCCATGTTGTTGTCAACTATGTGGAGGAGTATTTGGATCTGGTGGAGTCCCTGCCTTTTGACTTGCAGAGGAGTGTATCCCTCATGAAAGAAATTGATGCCAAGTATCAAGGTACACAATTTAACAAAATGGATAACTGATACTGATTATCAAATCGAATTTTATTTAGAAAGCACATTTCATGCCAAGACAATGCAAAGTGCTTTACATATTATAAACAATTTATGCATAAAAGAGAATTTAAAAAGCCTTCACACAACAAATATGAAGCAATTTAAACAGCAATTCAAAAACACACACCTCACTGTAATGACACATGCGCATTTACACACACACACAAAGGACATGTCCCCCCCCCTTCCCCTAATTCTTCACAAACATAAACTCCAATCCCTAGTGACTGTCTCTTTTAACTGAATGAAGGTATAAAAATATCGGTAAAAATAAACATACATCCTGCGTGATATTGCTGTGTCAGACGATATGTCAGAGATCCGTCCACACCAGGAGCCAGCCCACCCAGGACCACAGAGGGCGCTACCACAGTAACTACACAAAACATGTTAACATGTAGCTATGTTTTTTTCCCTTTTCATTTAGAGTTTTTAAGTAATAACAGTTTAATTCAATAATTATCTATAGGTGAGCACCTATGTAAAGCTACATGAACCCAAGAATGTATAATCAACAGCAGCATGTAAATATCTACTTTCTAAATCAACTATGTCCTAAAGGTAATATCTATTCCCCAGCCATGTTCTGAATAGATTTCAGTAATGTCGTGGCATGCTTTACCATATAGGATTAATATTTTATATTTAATGTCAAAGTATTACTTTGGTGAGAATTTATTGGGTGAAAATCATGAAATGAGTGGATAAACTTCAACTCTGCTCTACAGACTAAATGAAACAGTCATAAACCATAAGAAATCCAGTGTACTGAAACAGGATTTCTTGCATAATTTTCTTCACTCCCTTTGGTAAGGAAGAAATAATTTGCCTTATTCAAATTTCTCAGCAAAGAAACTGAAAAAAACAGGACTCAAGCTATGATATTATCATTGTAGAATGTGGTAGATTTAACCTATATTGTATGGTTTAAGTTTTATCTTTATCTACTTGTAACTAGAAATGTAATGCAACATAACATAGCACATTGATATTATGTCACCATTGTTTTTAAAGTATACAGGACAAGCATACAGTAGCATATTACCAAGACGAGTTGTGTTCAGCTTCTTTGTAATTCTCTCGTTTGTTTTGCTTTGTTTTTTAACTAGATGAAATTATACAAATTTCAATTTAGGTGAGTAAGGGTATTATTTTATAGCTGAACTTCATGAGTATTGGATTGTGCTACAGCGTGTTTGCTCGTAGGTACCACAAGGTGTCACCTTCAAGCAGCATCCAAGCCTTCCACAATTCAGGGGGCCAGTCAGTCAGTGCTCTTCCTTTTTTTCTTTTTTCTTTTTTTTATGCGTACAACCCCCTATATTCCAAGAATTTTTTTATCATTAGAAAGCAGTCTGAGATTATGTGGATATCGTAACATGCTGCTTACTCTAGCCATGGTTTAGCACACACAATTCAGCACCATCACCAGCCACAACTTTAATTGTGTCCTTGACAGCCGCATGGTCTCGTATGATACCGCAGAATAGCATGGTATATTTTTGTACTTTTTTGTTTACAGAGGTACGAGGTGGCAGTTATGCCGGTTTTCCCTGTCTGAGCCCCATGTTTAATATTTTTTGAAGGGCAATTTTGTTTACAGAGACTTCATTATCTATCATATTGTTTTTGGTTGTGTTAGGTTTTCATTCATTGTTAATGTGACTAAGAGTCGCTTCTATTTATTGTTTTTGTTTAGTTATCTAAAATTTCTTCCAGTGAAAAATGTTTTTTTTAGAAATGAAAGTTTATTGATCTTTGATACTTGCATCATTATGGCATTATCATGACAACATGATCCCTTAGCTCAATATTATTGTTTATTGCAAAAATTTACTTTTTTTATTTATTTATTTTTGTTGTTGTTTTTCTTTTGTCCAGCTCCAACTGCAGAATCCTTTTTTTTATGTTTGTACATGGTGTTGTCTTCAGCCTTACGTGCCTTCAGAGATTAAGTGTTGCAAAGCTTAAACCAGTCCGTTCCTCCTTCTCTGACCTGTGCCATCTGCAAGTTACTTTTATTGCCCAGAGAACCAAAACTCACCAGATGTTATTTCTATTTTCATTTCATTATATTTTCTTCAAACCATTCCATGTAAAACCTAAACGTGATTGTGTTTAGATCAGCAGTTACTAATATAGTAAAACCAGATTGTTTGGCAACATAACAAATCCACTTCCAAACTTGCTTTACTCGCTTTTTCCCTTTTTATTCTGATGATTTTTAACATTTCTTTTTTAGCTTACAAGTACAGGCGACCCAAAAAGTAATGGATGGTGGATTATAGTGTTTCCTCCTCTGCAGAATATTTATGCTGAGGTTGCATTAATATAAAGGTATTTGGAGGCTAACTTGGATAATTCTTCTTAGATATTTTAAGCAAGTAACATTGATTATTCATCATACATGTGCTGTAAAATCTACTCCCATGAGATGTAATTATGATAAATAAGTTTGAACTTCTAGTGAGCAGGTAGCACAGGTATTAAGTTAAATAATCAATTCAGGTTTATTTATAAGCATTTAAAAAAAAATCTATTCATAGTTTTATTCTAGCTTCAGATGAGGTTTTTCTGTTTGTGTGTTATCTACAAATTAGTCTCTGCCTCCCTCAAATGAGTGTTCCCAAATCTTTCTGTGACATGTGTCTGTGACATTCATCTGCGAGCAGCAAAGATAGTGCTTTGGGTCACTGCGGATAACTCCTAAAAGAACTTTTTAAATGTTTAGGATTTATTGCCTGAGGCTTCATGCTATGTATTTTTGCTCTTACAATCTTCAAATTAAGATGACAGTGGAATGTGGACACTTGATGGTGGCTGTTTTTGTAGTTAAGTGTTCATTTCTTGGATAAAAATGATCCCATTTTGAGTAATTAGTTTGAAGCACTGAAAAATTGTGAAAAAAAGGATGAAGACTTGTCGGAAGTCTGAACCCAAGGCAAAGTCTTCAAATTTAATTTGCAAACCAAACGATAAAGTTTTTTTGTCTCTTTAAAAAGAATTTTAAAAAATACCGGCATCTTTTTTTTTGTTTTTTCCCTGCCTACCCATTATGATTTTACCAAATATTACAGAGCATGTTATCTTTAAGTTAATGCAGTTATCTCTCTCCGCTGGGGGAAAAGCAACTGTATAAGTACAAGATAAAGTATTTACATAAATAGAGATGAAGCATCCTGAAAACAGAAGCTGCTTACTGATAAGAAAGTGATATGGCATGGCACTGCAGTGAGTCATGGTTGTGCACTGAGGCTTAGCTTTTCCTCACTGCAGCTTTGCAGAATTAACTGTAATGTGGCATGGCCAGGTATTGCATTTCCTTTATGCAAGCATTGTAAGGTTAGCCGCTATTGACCGCTCGACCTGAGCTTGGAGAGAGAAAGTGATTATTAGAGGGAGGCAGCGAGACCATACATGAAAAGGATAATAACTGTGATGTGAAGTGAAGTTCATTTATTATGTTTTTCTTTTATTTCCAGATTTATTCATAGTTTGGACTGGACGTAAAGGGACTGCTCCTTCTGTTGATGCTTTCTGAAACATATTCATGGCTCAAGGCAGTTACATCCTGAGAAATGTGTCAGGTAATTGTTATTGAAAATATGTCAATAACCTAAATGTTACACTTATTTATTAGTATATGGCTTGTTTTTATGTATGTAATGCACACATGCATTTAGTCTCTTTGTGAGCAGATGTTGCACAATAAGATTTTATCTATAAGCTTGACATGAAGAGTGGCTCTCCGTAAACTTCAAGTTGACAGTATTTCCTATTCAAATGCGGATATGATTAATTGCATTATATAATTTTCAAGCATTGGCGCAACTTTTTTTTTCTTTACTCAGATACTTGGAGAATGTCTGTGGTTTTTTAAAAAAGAAAAACCTGCCCAGAGAATGGTCAGGCATTTAGAGGGAGAGTTGCAGAGTAATTATAGAGTGGGTTCAGTCTATGTAGAGAATCATACGATTTGGAAAGAAGTGACAGCTGAAAACAGTGTATATGCAAGTGGAAAGTCTTCCTCTGTCCCTCCTCCTCTGGTGGGTAGGCTTTGAGAGATTATAGTCAAAAACAGTTTTGAGATGAAGGACTCTATTTGAAACATTTACGGAGGAACATAGCATACAGAGGTAAGGACAGAATAATGCATTATAATGGTAAAAAATAACAGGATTATAAAGTCTTAGAGACTTTATTATAGCCTATTATTGTAATGAGGAGCTCAGAATGTTTCATGTTTCTAGTTTTAGTTAATTCTAAATTTAACTTGAATGTGTAGTAATTTTTTTCATCTTTTCATTATGTTGTTGTGTTTTTACTTCTTTTTATAGCCATATTAATGTAGAAATGTGGAAATAAGGCCATTCCACTGTCTGTCCAACAGGTCAGAGCACGGAAGAGTGTAGTCCTAACTACCTGGGAGTTGATTGCAGTTATCAGTTGGATGTGGACGTTTTCCAAAACAGCACAGCCATTAAGCGATTAAGCCTCAAGAGGAGGCCCAGAGTGGCTCTCAATAATGTGGAAAAAACACAGGAGGGTATTTCATCCAGACAGTGGAATTCTGCAGAGTCCTTATCATCATCTGGCAGTGATGGTACAAGACTACTGGGCATGTCTTCTGCAGCAAAAGGTAGACCTCCTCTTCCTCCACCACATGGATCCTCAATGGATAGTAAACCTTCCAAGGGTGAAGGTCCAAACACCTCTGCAATACTTCCAGAGTTGAAGCCTCAACCAGCTGCAAGATGTCTGACTTCACAAAGACAAAGTCCTGTGATTGAACAGACCCTTGGGAAGGCTCACAAGCACATAAATCAGGATGTGGTGGGCCAGTCACCACCTCAGCCCTTACCCCGTCGACGACTAGCCAGTTTCGGAGGTGTAAGTTCCCCTGGGTCGCTCTCACCCTTTACTGGCCTTGGTGCATATAACCAAAACAACAATGGGAATAGGCCTACTGCTGACATAAATGTCCACCTTAGCTCATCCCAGGGAAGTAGAGGCAGCACAGGAAGCTTGAAGCTGAGCCCACAGAGCTCTGGTCGATCTACTCCCGTTACAAGTCTTGGGCCCATGCACCTGCAACACATCCGTGACCAAATGGTGGTTGCTTTGCAAAAGCTGAAGGAGCTGGAAGAGCAGGCGAAAATCATCCCTATCCTCCAAGTTAAGATCTCAGTCCTTCAAGAGGAAAAGAGGCAACTGGTCTCTCAGCTCAAGAACCAGAGTGACAGTGAGGGTCTAAAAGATGTGATCTGGAAACAGTCATCTAGCACAGAAGGTTCTGACATTATGAATAAGGCAGAACTGGATGGCATTGAGAAGGATGGTATTGAGAAAAGTGATTACACTGACTCAAGAGAATACAGGCAACTGACAGAGGAGATGCAGGCATTAGAAAGAGCCATCAAAAAAAGTGGGCATATGCATTCACGGCAAGGAAAGGATCATATCTCCTTGCAGGTCAAGACTGTTAAGTCAGTTGCAGTTGGAACTGATATAAATATGGATATGGCCTTTATGAAACCCTCAAAAGAAAACAAATATGTTTACACTGATCAGGTAGAGACAAGATCCATTGCAACAGGAGTGTCTGAAATTAATCTAGGCCTTTACACAGAGCAGGAGGCAGAGCTTGTTGCCCAGCAACTACTAAATGGTGCCTTAAAAGAGAGAATTTGCCAACTTGAAGCAGAGTTGAAAGAATCAGCTCTCCAGACTGAGTTGACCCGTCTCAAACTGGAACTTCAAGCTGCAGGAGCGAGGAACCGAGTTGACAAGGCTTGTCTTGCAAGGCCATCCACTGTCAGTACAGGCACAGAAATAACACTTTTAACTAAAAGCCAGGGAGTAGGTGATCACACAGATTTTCGGGATGCCAGCACAGGAGAGGCGATAGAGGTAAAAACAGTGGGGGTATCTTGTGAGCCTCAGATGAAGAGCGTCTGCACAGGACCAGATGTTCCCATGAACCGATGGGAGGTAAGGGAACGAGTGGAGACTAGAGAAAAGGCTGTGGGAATCCGAGTGTTCACAAGCACACAAGGAGTTGGGATGGAGATAAAACTGTGCGATGCAGAAACCAGCACGGAGGTACCAGTGGACTATCCGAGGTTAAAGAAAGAACAGATTATGTGTCATTCAGTGGCTTGTGGGGATTTTGCTGTTGATCTGACTACTTGTGAGGCAAAAGAAATGGTTTCTCAAGGTATGACCACTGATCCAATAAGAGGAGTTGATCTGGGTATCATGGCATCACCCCAAATGGCTTCACAGCGTACCAACACTGTATCTAGTTTAGTGTCTCGCTTTACCAACACTATGCAAGCCTTCAGCAGTGACTCCAGCACAAATACGCTAGTCAGTACCCAAGATAAACACACCAATACCACTCAGGCTTTCACTCGGACAGTGTCTGTGGGCAGCAGGGTCAGAGACGTTACATGCACCGCTGAAACCCGTTCAATCGGTGTAGATACTGCAAATCTACCTGAAAGTATTTCAAAACATATCCCAGAGACGATGATCAAGGTAACCAGAGACTGTGGTGTTGGATACATAAACATTTATGACAATTTTCTGGTCGGACTGAAAACTCGAAATATGGCCTCGGGACCGTCGCACCTTCCTGATCCCATCACGACAAAGAGTATTGGGGTCGGTGAAGGGAGGATACGGGACTTTTCGGTTTCATCTGGTACACCTAGACAGAAACCCCAGCAGCCTACACAGTTCCTGTGGGATCAGGAGCTGAACCATTACATAGAGAAGATGCAGATGCTGTTAAGTGAGCATGGGGACTTGCTGACAGGGGACACTTCTGACCGTTGCAGCAGCTCTAAGCCGCTCTGCAATAACCAAACTGTGGATGAAGGAGTGACAGATATACATCAGTTTACCTCTATTTCAACAGGTAACACTTTAACCTGTTTTTGTTTTTGTCCAAGTTTCCGCTCCACTACATGTCTTTTAATGTGCTAATTAATGTGCGTTATACTCTTTATCATGTCACATTGGTACTATTTAAAAACTGTCCTCTTATATTCATGCAGCAAACACAGACATGCAGTTTCCATCTCAACTTTCAGCTGACTCCTGCAGGAGTGGCAAAGCAAATGCAGAAGTCTGTCAACAGGGTGGTAACAACTCAGAGGTGAAAAGAATGATTAAAATGTTGGAGCAGCAGGCGTCCTCAGCTATGCAAGGTAAGCAACCTACTTTGTGTTTATGTGTTATTATCCCAAACCCACAGACATCATCTTTAGAAACTTATGACATATGGTGAAAAGAATAACCATTTATGCAAAAGTAGTCTAATTTAAATATACTTCAAGCCAAAATATATTTTAAAATACACTTTGAAACCACTCCCACTGCCAAGTTTAAACTTGTTCAAAGGAAGTGGCTGCCTTTGGTCTGGCAAGTTGACTTTCTGTGGGATACACTTGCAATGTTTGGAATGATATCTGGGTTTGGAAGTCATTTTGTCCCACAGAGCAGTTTGTGGTTGAGGGTCTAAAATGGAACAGCTTTGTAGGAGGAACTGGTGTCTGAGAATGTTTTCTTTTCTCAAATGAGACTCTCAGAACTGTAAAACTGTAAAGAATCAGATTATAGTCTTCACATCCTGCTCAGATCCAGTTAGTTGTATATGTTTTGTGACATGCATTGCATTGCATTGCATTTGACAAGTTGCTGTAGTTTGGCAAAATGTTAAATTGATTCTTCAAGGGTATTTTTCCCTCCGTCTTCCTCCATCCACACAGTATATTTGATATAAAACCAGCAACATTGGTGGCTGGTTGTTTTGGATGATGCTTTCTCAAAGATTTGTTTTCAGTTTTCAAACGTTGTCTATATGAAAAATAGGCCAAAACGCATAGTAAAACATATATTATTTTTTCAAGACAGGTCAACTAATGCCTGCAAGACACGTTCAGTAATAAAAAAACAGAGTGGGGACCAGTGTTGTAGCAGCAACAGGAAAAGTATGAAGTTTATGAGAGTGACCACAGGGTAGGTATCTAACTTCTGTTTTACTTCTTGACTCTTGACCAGTTAATATTTTGTGTGTTTAGATGTTGTGTTTTTTCCCTAGATTGGACCCCATGTCAGTTTATGAGCATGAGCAAGTAGAAAGAAGAGGAAATGAAGCATTCAAGGATTCTTCTCAAGAGGGAATCCAGGGAAAAACAGGAAATGATGGCTCCTACAAGGGATCAAAAGGGACCGCAAAATTATACTGGCAACAGAGGTGATGTAGAAGAAGTCAAAAGGGTACATAAGCACATAATCTCTTCAGGCTTATGGAAATCATTAAAAGACAGACCTCTCTCTATCAGTTTTAATTACTGTGTGAACTTTTCTCAAGTTTTCAGCCCTCTAACTTTAAAAAATTTTACTCTTCAGGTGTAGGTTAAATGAAAGGATGCTTTCAGCTTGTCAAGCCTTAAAGATGCACCTGAGTGATGAAACATCTCTGTCTAGCAGGGAATTGGTGGGTTACCTTTACTGTTTTCAGTCCAACAGCTTTTAAAGATAAATATGTGCACATTTCTACATAGATGTTTGTGTGCATAAGTGTGTGAAGACGTGGGTCAGAGAGTGGTCAAGTATGTCATTTAAAAGGAAATAACAGGCACTTTAAATACAATGATTAAGGAAATGAGCCGTAGGAATTTTCAGCCATTGCATTTTTTAATAAACTTACAGCAGCTTTTTTACATGAAAGAAACGCTAATAAAGAGAGGCTTTTGAAAAGGGATATCAAGACAAATTTTACAATAAAATGTGAAATAGTGAAAATTATGCAAAAATGCAGTTTTGTTTCTAGAATAGTGACAGATTCCTCGTCTTTTGCAATGTTTTTTTCTTTATTGTGCTGCTTGTTTTTGTTCTTTCAGTCACATCTCTAATTACAAGCTGCTCCAATCTATTCACAGTCTGAATTGTTCTGCACAGTAAATTATGGTAACATGCAAAATTGTGTGTTTTGTGTCCCTTGCAGCAGGACTGTCTACACATACTCCAACAAGAGTGGTTCTCTGTGTCCAGTCACAAGTCAGCAGCTCCTGAAATAGTAGAGGACTATTTATCTACGTTTCGGATCATTTCACCCTCAGTGCTGCAACACATAGCCAATATAGCTGATGGCAATGGAAACACGGCGCTACACTACAGTGTTTCTCACTCCAACTTTGGCATTGTTCAAAAATTACTAGAAGCAGGTACATCAGTCCTCAAAGTGCAAGCATGGGTCATTGTGTACTCTGTTTTTATCTTTTTGTTTTTGTCCCTCCTGACTTTGAAAATTTAATGTGTTTTTCTGCAAATTGTGCTTGCAGTGTAACACAACAAAGTTCCAGACTAATTATAGTGTTGGTGTATTTAACCAAACACATATCCATAAAACGGTATTATTGTTTTGCTGTTTAATCAAAATATGCAGCCGTTAAATTGTCGACAAAACAGCAAATGCAGAATTATTCAAAGGCTGCAAAACAGCCACTGAATGCAGCACTCCAATGAGATGTTTGTGCACATTAGTTTTTGGCCACTAGGTGGCAGGAATGCTTACCATGGGGAAGTTGCACTGCACTGTGTTTTATTTCACACAAAATAATATAAGAGAAGATGAGCAAATATTGATGAAAGCATTACACAATACTACATAACGGACTTATGGTGACCTTTAGCTTGTTAAAGTAGCTGTTTAAATACTGTATTGAGCATCAATACCCTGTTCTGATATGTACTTAAGATATCCATATTCATTTCAAAAAGAGATCGAATCAAAGTCTGTGCCAAGAAAAGGCTGAGTATGAATATATAGAGACTTTTAAAAAAGAAGACTTTAAAAAGGGGGGAAATGAGTAATTGTGTAAGGGGAAATGTACTGACAAGCTTTCTATGATGGTGCATGAAATGAATGTGGTGAAATATCTGCCCTGAAAATCCAAGCAACATCCGAGCCTGTATGGAATGTGTGTGTTGGGAAATAAAAATAGACCTTTTTTTTGTCAGGGTAATATGATGAATTATGAGTTCAGCACAATCAACTGAAATGTTTTCCTGAGTTTTTATGGCATAAAAGCACTGAAACCAGATATCTGAGTACACTTGGAGTCTGAAATGTTTGTATCATTACTGCTGTGCAAATTCAGCATGGCCTTTGAGTGCTGACTTTTTTCTTTGCTTTTAATTTAGACCAATAAAGATTGGTGTCATTTTTTTAAATTTTTTATATTTTTCTAACACAAATCATTTTCTTGAACTTGGTGCAGTTAGTTCACTAAGGTCGAGCTAATTTTCTTCTTTCCTCTCTTTTTTCACCTACTGACCACATCCCTATAGAGGTCTGCAATGTGAATCGACAGAACGCAGCAGGTTACACGCCCATCATGCTGGCTGCACTTGCAGCTGTGGAACATCCAGACGACATGAAAGTCGTGGAGCAGCTCTTTGCAAAAGGAAATGTTAATGCGAAGGCAACCCAGGTCAGTTTGTCAGCTTTTGTCAACCTTGGTAATTCTTTTTTTAATTTTAATTTTGAGTAATTTTACAGATAACCATTGAATAAAGACCTAAATATTAAAGTACTACAAATGAACTTGTTAGTTTTTATCATGAAAGCTTTTTAAGCTAAAACAAGCATGCTTTTTATTCACACCTTCACATGAGCAGTTTAGGTTAATACGATTGACCATGTGCCACCCAAAGACTCTAGCAAGGTCAGTGGGAATGCAGAATTTGCTTGTAGAGAAATTTTGATTATTTTACATTGGCTGAACTCTTCAATGACTAAAAGACCTCAGTTAACGAAGCGATTGATTGAAATCTGCTGCAGAAACATAAGTAGGTTTGAAAACTGCCTCCTTTTGAACCTACAGTAACCACTCGATGTAAAACCTGTAAGGGATGATAAATGCAGAAAGTGTGACCTGTTTGAATTCCCAAATATCAATCTTTCTCTGTATTTGACAAGATTAAGATGTGTGTATTCAGCATCATCAGCATTATTCCTTGTGTCTGATGCCTGTCTCCTACTGTCCAGGCTGGTCAGACTGCTCTGATGCTAGCTGTGAGCCATGGCAGGTTGGACATGGTGCAGGCACTTCTGGCACAGGGAGCAGAAGTCAATATTCAGGATGATGAGGGCTCCACAGCCCTGATGTGTGCAAGTGAGCATGGCCATGCTGACATCGTCAAACTGCTGCTGGCACAGCCAGCGTGTGATGCCACCCTGACTGACAGTGTATGTGAGTCATTTCCTCCGTCTGCGAAGTTTTGTCCACCAACTCGGTGGACACGGTGGCATCAAAATGAGAATTAGAAGTTTGCAACTTTGTCTTAGACATTGTATGACAAAAGTAGGCTGTAAATATATGTGAATGAATTTTTATAACATGTGTTAGTTAGAGGCAAGATAGTAGTCGATGTTTAAAATTGACTTATTTAATTTGATTTATTCTGATTATTCTGTGTGTAAACAGGATGAAAGCACAGCCCTGTCCATTGCATTAGAGGCAGGACATAATAACATTGCAGTGCTCCTTTATGCTCATGCCAACTTCTCCAGACAGACAGGGGTATGTAGCTCAACATGTTCCCAAAACTTAAGCTCAAAGTGTATTAAATGAGTGTTTTCTGACACTTTATCTGGTTTTTTTTATGTATTTTGACAGGCAGCTGCGCGACACAGTGGCAGATTCCTCTCTTCCTCAGGAGGAAGGAATATCTTTGAATAAAAGGATGTACCAGAGTATAGTTGGATCTTATGAGATGATCTAGTAAAACAACCTGACCAAGTTATATGTAATAATTAACCAGTTAACTGAAAGCTACATTTTCTTTCTGCATAGTATTTTTAAGCCATGACATAGGATATATACTTAGGCTCAACAGGATTATGTATGCATGGCAGTGAAGATTATGATTAGATAATCAGAATTAATACAATGAATTGTTAATTTTGTTTAAAAGTCACTGAACTTTGCATATCTATCTTTTTATCGTGATGCATTATAAGAAACATTTATTTTTATTTAGAAGTTGTACCTTTTACCATATACTGGTTTAATAGAAATATAATTATGCCTGCTCCTAACATGTTATATTTTATTGTTATACACCAAAACTATAGCTGCATGTAATTAGACAGGACTTTGAATCCATGGAATACAGGGACCCTGAGGTGCAAAATACAACTAGAAATTTGCAACAAAAGACAATACAGAATTTTAGAAACAGAAAGCACAGCATTTTAGGAAACAAAACTTGTTTTTCTCTACAACCCCAATTCTAAATGAAAGTTGGGACGCTGTGAAAAATGTAAATAAAAATAGGATGTGATTTTTAAATCTCATAAATCCATATCTCATTCCCAGTAGAACATAAACAACATATCAGATGTTGGAACTGAGCATTTTACCCTCCATTCATTCATTAATCCATTAATTAATGCATTCATTCATTCATTCATTCATTTTCTATATTTCTAATTCCAATTCAGGGTCGCAGGGAAGCTGGAGCCTATCCCAGCAATTCCATTTCCATTTCATGGAAAAGATCAAGATCAGGATTCATTTTACCGTCATTTACATATATTCACTATAAAAACTGAATAGATATTGTTAAATGAAATAGCTCATTTTGAATTTAATGGCAGCAACACAAGACAAAAAAGTTAGAACAGTCGGATATTTACCATTGTGTACCATCCCTTCTTCTTTTAACCACTATAAATGTCTGGGAAGTAAGGAGACCAGTTTCTGGAGTTTTAATAGAAGAATGTTATTCCATTCTGGTTGTATGCAGGATTCTAACTAATTAGTTCCTGGGCCTTTGTTGACAGATTTTTCATTCTAAATGGTTTTTTTTGTTTTTTTTAGAAAGTCCTAGATTGCAGGCAGGCCAATTCACCATTTGTGGATTGCACAGTGAACTATGTGAACTTTTGTTTCCTCTCTTCCAACATGTTTGAGATGCATTGTCTCCATCACATTCAGAATGAACAAATATTTTCCATTAAAAGGGCAAATTCTCTCAGTTACAGCTTCTGATATGGTCTTTATGTTTTTTCGGGAAGAAAATATGGGTTTATGAGACTTCTGAATCAGTTCTGTTTTTATTTACATTTTACCAGAGGTGGAAAAAGTACTGAAAAATTGTAATTGAGCAAAAGTATCTTTATTGAAATTCTACTCAAGTAAAAGTAAAAAAAAAAGAAAAAAAAAGTACCCATCTAAAAATCTACTTGAGTAAAAGTAAAAAAGTAATTGATTTAAAATTTAATTTAAGTAAAAGTTACTTAGTTGCTTTTATTATTGATATCATGACAGCATGTTTTGCTAAAGGAGGATGGTTTTAACCAAACAATGAATACAATGATTGAGATGGACAGAAAAATACACATGGCGTTATGCTGATCCATGGCGTCCGCCATGACGCCGTTCAGGCTTTTTTTTTCATTATTTTTTTACTCAGTAATGGCCGAGGTTTCCATTGTAATGAAGTAAAATTACTTGAGTCAAAATGTACTTGAGTATAAGTAAAATTACTTATTTCAAACTACTTACAAAATTACAAATTATTCACAAAAACAACTCAATTACAGTAACTTGAGTAAATGTAATGAGTTACTTTCCACCTCTGCATTTTACACAATGTCCCAACCTATTTGGAATTGGGGTTGTATTTTGTTTTTGTTCATTTTATGGTGCTTTTCGCCATTTTTGTCCAGCATTGTGTTCTGCACCGCAGAGGTGCTGTAATTTCAGGTATTAAAGTTGATGACATGAATAAATATTTAAGCACTTTGGGATTTATCACTTTCTTTCTCAAAGTTATATGGATGGACCAATGTTTAAACATAAAGTTAGAACCACAGGGTTTGTTTAACATTTCTTTTAGTTCAATATACATATATTGTATCAGCAAAATAAATAACAAGTTTAAATAAACATTTCACAAAAAATACAATCTTTGGGTTTGGTTTATCTTTGCGTCTGCCCTACTTTAGACCCCTCAATAGGAGCCACTGATCAGTATCAAATAGTTTTCTGTAGAGATCTTTTGTTTCTGAGGCTCAATTTTCACTTTTTTCTCGTTTCACTCAGGTACCTCAATTGTCCTAACTTGGCTCAGAAGAGTAGCTCAGCTATTTTCAGTGGATTGTCAACACTTCAACACCCAATTTTTTATCTTGCAAACACCCACTTTTATTCAACCTGACTCTTACCTCTGTTTTCCTCTAAACCAGTAACTGCTGAAATCTCTCACCTCTGTTTTCTTTAATTTGGCTATATTGTCCTTCCTGGGGTCACTTCATCCCTACTTATTTGATTGGTAAGTCTTTTGAAGCGCTTTCACAGAAAATTTGATAGAGCTGGTTCAACAAGGCTCTTTAAATATTAAACTCCTCCTCAGAGGACATCCATGACTAACTGGTTAAGTCTTCGGCTTTGTGATGTGATGCTGCAGATCCCCCAACTAACTAATCAACTGATCAAAGTCTTCTTGGCACCACTCCTGTTTGCACAAATGCAGGTTGAAACTGTTTTAGATTTAAGTGAGTCATACATTATTTATCAAATATTCTGAATATCCTGTGCCCCACAGCTCTGGCTGCTATGATAAATATTCCATGTGAGTAAGAGCGGTGTTTATAGAGTGATAATTCAGTCCTGCATCCTCCCAAAAGAAGACCTAGCATGTTATTAGCAACACAACATCATAAATCAAAATAAGGTGTAGCTCAATTTTAAAGTATGACACAAGCATTTATATCACAAGTGAACTGCACTAACCCATACATCCTTTTTGTTTTCTGCTATCTAACCACCTGGCTTACATAAAAGGGAAATGTGAAAAGAGAATATAAAATCATGTTGTCACTGCACGCTGCATCCGGTTACACTCCCTCCATCAGCATGCCAGCCATCCTGGGAGCTGGTGTGTCTGTAACTGAAGACTGAGAGTGTTCTGATTCATTTCCAAGCAACAGCAATAAAATACAATGATATACAAGGTCCACCATCACACTGCTGTTGCCATGGCAACAGCAGTTTTGAGCAACTGGATCTTGGGAGCATATTTATGAAATTATATCTATTTTTCACTGAGGTTAGTCAATTCAGGCATCTATTTTAGTCTAATATTTGAGTAGAAACAACTATTCAGTTGTTTTTAGTATAAGAAATAGTTTTATGACTGTTACATTTGATTCGAAGCCGACGTGTACATAAAAGGAGCAGTCAATTTAATAGCAGTTATGCAAATGAACCTGTTTCTTACATTCAATCTAGACATGGCATCTACAAATTGTTGTGTTTTTATACTTGCAGTGTGCAATTTCCTCTCGACATTTACTGGCTAGATAGTTTTTATATTACAGGACTCCAATAGAAGAATTATCTACTGTCTGTGGTTCACAATATACACTTATTTCTGCTTTATAAAACAGCACATGTACATTAATCCTACATGTAGGCTACATAACTAGTATAAATGTGCAACATCATAGACTGAAACTAAAGGCTTTTTAAAAAAAAAAAGATCTTGTATTGTGAAACCTTGCAGTAAACCAGATGTTGATGAAGTATTTCTGATGTTAAAAATCTTGTTTGGCACCAAAATCCAGTGAAGCATGAGTACTCCCAGACAGGAAAAGATCGAAGAAAGCAGTTATCATATCTTCAGAAGTTGTTGTCCTAGTGTGGCAGATAGTTGTTAGTTTAATGTTTGACTTGGCCTTGAAGTGATTCCAGAGTGAAGTTGGTCACATGTGGCAGCATAACCAATCTTTTTTATTTTTTATTTGGACACACATGGGTATAGATTCATTTCTCTGTCACCAACTTTTCACACCTTGCCGGTTATTTAGTTTTTGTGACTGTGCTCTTGTAGGGTTGTCTTTGGTTACAGTCAGCAACTTGGAGTAAATTTGTGAGGTGAAGAGTGAATTTGAACTTTGAATCACCAAAAGGCAAGAAATCAGTGCTAATCCTAACATTGCTTTCTGCTTGGGTAAGTAAATAGGCCAGTGTTGGCTCACACAATCACTATAACAACAACTTTATAGAGTGATAATGTGTGTACAGCTTGCCCTGCTGTCCCCACTGACCAGAAACAGATCAATGCTATGTTCACAACTTTTTTTGCACTGCCAATACATATAAAGAGAAAAGTCTAGTTTTGAGTTGAGATGATGGCTGAAAGCTGGAGCACACTCTACATCTGGTCTTGCCATTAAGCTGGATCCCACATTTTTAAGGTTTAGTGTTAGGTATTTATAATTAACAGGTAAGGTTAGGGTTAAAGACTGGGAAATATGTCAGGGGTAAGTTCTGACAAATGCACAAAAAACAAAGGTGTACATATTTATTTTTACTGCATTGTGTTTAATTAGGAATAAGGTGTACACTTGGGATGAGCTTGGAGTTAGGTATGAATTAGATATGGTTGAGGTAGGAATAGGCTGTCCATGATGAAAGAAAGTCAGTACAATAAGCTGCATTTTAAGATAATCCTTTAGTATCACTGCATCTTGTTTTATAGATATTTCTAAAACATATATTCACAACTCTATGTATTCTATTCCAGTACAAATTCCAATTATCTAATTTAAAGAGAAAACACAAAAAAAGCAAGTTTTCAGAAATGGGTTTGCACAGTCCATTTCTTCTGAAGTCATAAAGTCACCTATAGTAGGACAAATATCATTTAGAAAACTGAATCAACATAAAAAACCATGCAATGGATGGTCTAATTCATGTGATTCATGTTTTTTTTTCTTCCACTGAATTCCATTCGCAGCAGCTCAGATTCTGTATAATTGCCAAGTTTCTTTATTACACAAAGAAGATGCTGTCATTAGGAGTTTGGCCCTTTATAAACAACATTCAGCTGAACTTTTTTTCTTTTCTTTTTTTTTGCTCAGTTTCATGTTTGTGAGTTCCTGTGGTGTGAGCTCCAGCATGTGTTGTTTTCCAGCAACATGTTGGAAAAAGAAAAGTAATTGATTCACACAAACCAGATGTGCTTGAAAATCAGCCCAAATTGGGGGTGGGGTGGTGGTTTGAGGGGGGGGGGGGGGGACTGTTTCCCTGCTATTGTTTCAGCTGAGAAGCTCAATGTTGCAGATTTTTCTTCTTGTTTTCGTTTCGCAGAAGGTTCAAGAGTAATTTGAGTCTATGTTTGCATTACTAGTTGAAACTGTTGAGGCAACCGTGTTCACACTGTGATTGTCCGTGTTTCTACAGGGAGCACATCTCTGCGGCACAGATCTAAAAAAAAAAAAAAAGGACACGTCCCGTCAAAATGCGATGCAAAATTTAAATAAGTTAAAATGGACCCGACAACTTTAACAGCGGGGTAAGGAAGAGAGGAAAAAAACGTCTGGCGATAGTTGATATTAAAAACATGCAGAGGGAGACAAGCTCGGGGCCTTCCAGAGTCAGGAAAAAGACTTCGGAGAGCTGCAGACAGGAGATGGGTATGGCATTTATATTTTCCCCCAGCCCATTGATTTGTATATGAAAAAATAGCGCTTTTCTCCCCCCTTCTGGGCTCTGCTTCTGAGTGATCAGCTGATGAAGAGACTAGCAGCACGCCGCTATGCTGGTTTGCTAATTCTCTCCCCCACAGCTGCAGCCGATCCTGATAGCCAGCCTGCAGACTGCAGCCAGGTAAATATCCTCCTCCATGTCTTTCTTTCTACTCCGGCTCGGGATTCAGCCAGGGTACATCGCATGGGAAGAGAGAGGAAGAGATGGATAAAACGTGTGTGTGCGCGCGCGCGCGCCAGGGAAAGAGAGCGGGCGTCTGAGTTTATTTCTTATTTGTGTGTGTGCACGCGCGTGCGTGTGTGCGAGAGAGGGGAGTGTGTAGGTGTGTAACAGATGAGAGGGAATCTTTGCCAGATTAGTCAGGGAAGAGGCAGGCTTGTTAGAAGATAGCACACGCATGGAGCATCACATGCACACTGACACCCTTCCATTCACGTACACACACGAACACACACATGCACGGTCAATCAAGACAGCTCTCAGCTGGGTTATACATCTTTGAGGATTACCCCTCTATCCCTCCAGTATTTTGCTGGAACGATTGCAGCCCCCTTTAGAGAGAGTAGCGGGGCTTTCAAAGCCTGCGTCTGAGCCGATCGTTGATGCGCAGGATCGCTATTGTTGCCGCTCTTGTTGTTGTTGTCTCCTCCAACTCAATTCTCTGCCATGTCTCGTGAATGGACGTGCTGGCGTTGTGTTTGTTACCGTCTCGCCATTGCTCGCATTGTTGTCCTTCCTCAGCAATAATTCTGCACGTATCGGCTCACTGCCTTATTACATATCGGCTTGATGCCATCTCTTACTTTAAACAACTGCATGTTCTGTTATACGATCTGAAAGCTGATGTGAGCCCCCCTCCATGATCCTACATGATTGATGCATCAGTATTCTGTTTGGACTGAGGTTGCATGCCTTCTCCGTTTCTTCCCCCTCTCTCCAGCTGAGCCACTGCTGCAAGAGCTGCCTTTTTTTGCTGCAAGCATACTCATGTTTCTGGCCTCTAATTGCCTTTGTGGAAAATACAGTGGTTGCTGCAGATATTCTAAACAAAAAGGGAGCAATGGAAATGGCTGAAAATAGCTCCTCGTCCAATAACACACACTGCCTTATTTTGTGCATGAGGAGAACAAACCAGCAACAACGGTTATTATTTATCGCATCATGGCATTTTAGACTGGGCTGTACAAGGACATCAAATGCATCCACATTCAATTGTGTATTAAGAAGATCAGCATCAACTTAATAATCGTCTGGCATCAAAGCCTCCAGACAAAATAATCCGTCCTAAATTTGCAGAGACAGTGCAGCAGTTGGGTCACTCCAGTTCATTCATATTCAGATGTGGCTGTAATAAGGAAAAAAAATCATTTCATTTGAATACATAACCATACCCTATGATTTTAGATGCTTGAACTCCTACCAGCACTCTTGATTAGATGGAGACGTGAGTGATTTGATTTCAGGTTATTAGACTTAAAATTTGTAACTATCTCTGTTTCTTGTTTCCGTCTTTAAAATCACATTGTAAGCTGTGTGAAGGAGTTAAAATGCTATCGCAGAAATGTTAAAGTTTTGAACTCTTCTTCTGTCCTTAAAAATCTAACTGAGCAAAAAAAAGAAGGTTTTAAATGTCAAAAACATGTTTGTTATGATAATACAATGGTTCATCCCTTTTACTCTGTCTGTATGCATTTCTTTGAGTTTGATAGACTTCCCCACCCATTGCTCCCTCTCCCTGCAGTTTGAGGCAGGAGAGAACGGTTCCCTTGAGGACATGGAAGAGGACATTAGTCTGAAGAAGCGTAAAGGTGATCATCATGGAGAGAAAGAGCTGCAGGCAGGTCAAGAAACTGGCGAAAAGGTCAAAAGGAAGCGAGGGCGCCCACCAGCCGAGAAACTTCCTCCAAATCCACCTGAACTCACCAGAACTCTGAACACACTGGTGGATATGGTTATCAACTACAAGGATGGGTGAGAGCTGTCAAATCTTTCTGTGTTAGTGTCATGATACTGCTGTGTAGTCACTGTTAGGCCCGGGTATTCACATCCAAACTGAAGGAAGATTAAAGCTTGAGAGTCCCTAACATTTGTGCTCCTGAAAAAGAGGAATCTTCATATCAAAGGGCTGTAATTCCTGGAAAGTTTCTCCAGTTTGAATGGGAATACCCTCAAATTAAAGCTGAATGTCGGTACTTTAAGTCCATATTATTTACACAACTGTGACTTCAGGATTTTGGAAAAATTAGTCTGTGTTCAAGTATTTCTGTCGTCACTCCACATATTAAACTTCTTTCTACACAAATCCCAACATACCATGTTCATATATGAAGATCAACAACGTTTTATAAACATGACTTTGTTTTGTTATCTGACTTAAACTATCGATGTATTTTAGATTTAGATTTATAAACCTATTTATATTTATTTGATTTTTCATATTATTATAAATCAGTTAGTCATGTACTAAATAACATCAAATTCTTCTTCAGGGAACTTCTGATCAAAATCTAAAGCTCACTTTCACAAATACCTGATTTATGGTGGAACATCACAATATAATATTCACCAGCCTCACACTTAACCTTCATTTTAAAGTGTAATGCAATTTCTCTTAATTCAGTCAATCAATGCTACCATCAAACTGGCACTGTGGCATTTTTGTGAAAAAGCCAAATAATTTTTTTCTGCAGATGTGAGGAATAACCTCAGAATCAAAGACATTACAATAACACCACTATGACCTATAAATGTCAACCCCATCCTGACACTGAAGTGTTTCTTGATGAAACTTAACGCTGTGCTTGCAGGTTGGGACGACAGATCAGTAAAGGCTTTGTGCAGCTTCCCTCTAAGAAGGAAGTACCTGAATATTACGAGCTGATCCGAAAGCCTGTGGACTTCAGAAGGATCAGAGTATGTGTCACTGAACACTCTCGGGGCTCTCACACACACATCTCATTGTTGTCTTGTCTGCTAAGATCAAGTGAAGGAAGATGAAACTGCGGCACCAAATACATGAAGTATGAATTCTTGTCTGTGTGGAGAATGCAAACAAGTTTTTTGGTAAATGTTGATCGTTATTTTAAGTAGTGCTTACGCATAGTGTTGTGGCAAAAAAAGGAAATACATACAGGGGTTGGACAGAAGAAAACAGGATATTTTTTAATAAATAAACAAGAATCTCAATAATACATATGAAATCCACCTATGCATGTACACTGTAGACATCCTGTACTTGAAGCATTAATTATTATATTTGTTTATTACTAATCTGTGCATCCTTTATATCAAAATATGTGACCTTTCTGACTTTTAAAGAGGGTGAATTGTTAGAGCAGGAGTATCAAACATGCGGCCCGGAGGCCAAAACCAGCTTTCCACAGGGTCCAATCTGCCTTGCGGCATGAATTTGGTAAATGTGAAAATGACATAAAAGATATTTACTTCAGTTCTTAAATTGTACATGTCAGGCTGCATTTTTTAATGTTTGAATATAAAAAATGTATAAGACAGGGGTATAACTTATATCTTTTCTATCCTTCGCAATACATAAATCTCACTCCAGTTCGTATAATGAGGAGCGTTAGTTCAGATGGTCAAGATTACTGCACGAATATGGAAATGTACAGATGTGTACATTTAAAATAACTTCTAGCTCTTGAAAAGTTTCTCTAATCCCAATGTGAAATACTGTATTCTTCAGTTCCAGAGACCTGTGATTAAATGTTTTAATTATTTACTTATTTTTCTCAAGAAATTTCAGGCTGTTCACAATGTTTGCTAAAATGATAGGTCATTGAATATTTCCATACTAATGATACACTTGAGTTTTTCTTATGTTATTATTCTATTGGTCCAGTCCACTCGCGATCAAATTGTGCCGTGAGTGAGTTTGACACCCCTGCGTGGGGCCTAAGCAACAAAAAGACACATTTGAACTTGTTGGAGTACTTTGTCTGATGCAGCACTGGCAAAACAAAAACAAGGAAAACCTATCTCTGTGAAACAAATTACAAGACAGAAGATAAAGTTAAATGAGAAAAGACCACAGAGCATAAAAATGCATTATATTGAGAAATAGCAGTTACTCCAGTGGCTGCAGCAACAATGCAAAATCATGCTAACTCGGGATACATCAACACAATTAATTAAAAGCTCAACGCAGCTTAATACCAAGTAAAAAATGTGATTCCATCAATGCTTGAAAATCATAAATGGTGCAAAGGCCACAAGAATATTGTAATGAATCAATGGAAGAATGTCATCATCTCTGAAAAAACATCATTCACACTTTTTCCTGTATGGAGGACACCCTAATATCCTGTCAGCATGATTCTAACAACAAAGTATGGAAACATTCTCTTATTGTTTGGGTGTTTATATCACGGATGTCTTTTGGTCCTATAGCTGCACTGCAAGGCTGTTTTCATGTATTCATCAGTTTTAGGTCACCAACCATTTTCCAGTGGACGGTAATGTGTAGATTCACTCAGCTAAAATTGTCCAAAACTGTCACAAAGAGCACAGCTGTGCTTGGAACACTTGTGTTAGGCTTTGCAGTCACCAGATCCTCAAATATTTAAACATTTCTGGTGTGTTTTTGAGCAGGGGGTAAGGAACTGCTCCCTCATGTCTGAAAGAGCCGAATCAGGTTCTGATTGAAGAATGGGTTAAAATGATCAAAGTTAATGTTGAAAACTTGTATCACTCTTTTCATCTATGTCGTGTTCTGGCAGTTATTGCTCTCTTTTAAATGATTAAATAGATTTTCAATATGGGAATTCCACTACTTTGTCCAGCCCCTGTAATAGCTTACTGTAATGAATTCGTATGAAGTGTATTTGGGACTGTATGTTTTTGGTTCTGTTCTTTTTTCTGGCTAAAATTCCTTTTCTTGTGCGGTTAATTGTGATCGATTAAATCGCTTTTCAAAATTTGTTTACATTTTATGGCCTTCTGTAATTACAGGAACGTGTACGTAATCACAAGTACAGAAGTGTTGGGGATTTGGAAAAGGATATTTTTCTCCTGTGTCACAATGCTCAGACTTATAACCTGGAGGGATCTCAGGTAAACCCAAAGGAATCAGGTCTTTTATGGGCCCTAAAAATTATGTTTCACTGTTTTCATTCTGTTTTTGTAGTTGTACATAGTTTTGAATCCTTTATAAGGCATGCATACAACTCATGATCAGATTATTGTGTGTGTGCGTGTGTGTGTATATGTGAATTTGTGTTCATTGACTGCTGCAGATCTATGAGGATTCGATCGTCATTAAATCTGTTTTCGAGAGTGCGAGACAGAGAATTGTGACAGACGAGGAACAGAAAGATTCAGTTCGCGCCAGTCACAGCGATAATGGCGGTGGAGCTGAAGACCAATTTGTTCCATCTGCAGGTGAGAGCTGTGTTTTCACAAAGCTGAACAGAGAAATGAGTTTTTCC
>JAOXYM010000020.1:5552352-5567699 GCA_028567055.1 Leptatherina wallacei
CACTTGCCCCGACAACAAGTACAGATGCACCAACCACTACAATTTCCCAAACAACAACTACCACTGCCCCAACAGCACTGTTGGTCCTGTGATGGACACGGTAATATTAAAAGCACTTATTTTCCCATGACATATAATAAGTCTATAGTCTTATCCAATAAATGTCCAGTTCCTTTGGTAGAATAAAACAGTGAAATCTAAATTAATCGATTTACATTACTGATATATGTTCCTTAACGTTTAATAAACTATAATTGCCATAAGAAAAAAGTGACTCACAGATGTTAAGAGATTAACAATGTCCTCGGTGTGAAGGAGCTAAAAGGCGTGGGCTTGCACAGTAAATAGCTCTGGGAAACAAAATGGCACACATGACTCCTTGATCAACACCTCACATAAAACAACACGTAAACCTAATGGAAGAGCGCTGACAGAGATATTGCTGAAGGTAAAGGTACTAATGGTTTCTGGGGATTAGCGGGCCCAGAAGGTGACTTTAATCTTTTGGGAAGACAATCCATTTTCTCTAAATTGATAGTTAGAAGGGTCGATGTTTATCAGGGTACTCACTAATCACTTGTATATCATCGGATTACATTTCTGTCACTGTCACTGCTATGAACATGTATCAACATTAGCGTTAGTTTTTCTGGAGTTGTTTATTTTGCTTGTGAATTGTTTATTTTCATGTGTTTTCTTAAATTATCTGAACCATCACAGCCCATCCTCTGGGAGTCACTGGCAGCTATTTTTTTAAAAGAAGATACACAACATTTGTGACATATTCTTGTCTGTCATATAACACGACTACACTAACTTTCTAAGTCACTAACCCGATCTGATGCAGAGCTGACACATTGATTTATCCACAATGTTAAAAAAAAAACATGTTCTGCCTCTGTCTCTGTTTTGCAGAAATGCATAAAAAGTTAAATCTTCTAGATACAGCAGCTTAATTTAAATGTATAAGACAGTTATTATAATAATTATCATGTACTATCAGCTGATATTGCCGTTATCAGTTTCTCTTAGCTCAATATGTGCAACTTTATATTCACAATCTTATTCACATTTTGACTTTCCATTGCTGTGATCAGGTGCTTGACATAGAAAGGTATTTTAAGCAACAGAATGAAAACACAAACTTCTCTTGGAGGCAGAAAAGTTTATAGTTTTCTATTAATAAATTGAATTTGACAGATGTGGACTGCTAGTAATTCTGTACTCCCTATTTAGAAACACTCAAAACTTTTTGATTTTGAGACAGAGAACGTGGAGGAAAATACTGAAACACAAAACCATATTTTGAAGCATGAAATGAAATGAAATATACTTTAGCATGCTCTGTAGAAGCAATCGGCTGCGTCTTTTAGCTCTTGGTGAGACTTCTAGGCCTCTCAGCTGATTGTTTGCTCCATTGTAATCGAACCACTTCTGAGAGCTGAGACAGGCTGTTGTTTCCATCTCTCCTCATTTGAATCATGGAAGGTCAGGACTCTTAACAAGGGCTCTTCACAGAGGTGCAATGCTTTCATCTCTTCCGATCTTGTGTGTTTTTAGTTGTATACTTTGGATTATTATCCCGCTGGAGACATCTTGGCCTTCAACTTACCTGACATTTCCAATGATGGGATATACAGACTTTCTCAGTAGACAAAACCTCTCCAATCTTTTGTTCCACAATCTGGTCACAGCACGTGTTTTAGATTTCATGAGCCACTTTATTTGTTATAATAACGATGTGTTTTATGTTTAACATTTGTTATGAGGATTATCGTTGGACTGAGATAAAATCTAGAGGCTGATACATCCTGAAGTTAGAATTCAGAATTTAAAAAAAGCAGCATATTTAATCAAACACACAGATGTGTGACGTCGACTTTACATTATCTACTATTAACGTGGCTGTAGCTTATTGTTGTAGCTGTGGTATTTTTCAGGCTAATGTGTGTCAGCCCACAGTGAAGTACAAAACAGTCTCTGTGGTGTGTTCAAATGATCGTAGAGGTACACTAACAGGAACCCCTGCACTTTTTGTACAGTTTTAAAAAGCATAATTATTGAGAGTTTAACCCCACACTTTGAATCTGTATCTGGGCCTCTGCTTCATCATTATCACAGTCTGACTCTCATGTTGTTGATTTGTGAAAGTGATAAGTAATAACTCTTGTGAAGCTGACATTTTTTGAAGATACTGTACAGAAATGCATTTTAGATGTATCAAATTATTTACTAATCAGTTACATTTGTAAATATTTCACTTGCTATTATGATCATTTTTATTTTAATGCACATATTTCTAGTTTATGCATTCCTATCTTAATTCCTTTTCATGCAGCTGATATTGAAAATGATAATAAACATCTAACATCATCATGGAGGTTTACTGTTTATTTTTCAGTAACAAGATTTAGTTATCGATTTAATTTAGATACACCAAAGACCATTGGTACTACAAATTTATTTAAAAATACAAATAGGCTGAAAGCTGACTGGAATATACTTATAAAATGTATAGATGTGTGAGGTGTCTGAGGTTCAATTATTCAAGATGGTTTCACCTTTAGATTATGAAACCTTATATGTGCAGATAGCCTAGAGCCAAAAATAACCAGAAATAAAATATCAATATTACAGTACAGAGTGTATGCATGTCATTTTTTTATCAGTGAAGTATTCTTCTCCGTAAGTCCCCGAAGTTGCTCCCATTTATGGCACTGAGATCACTTTTAAAACCATCATATTAGCAGAATTGGGCAATACTTGTCGCTCTTTCATTATTGAGCGCTTGCGCAAGTATTTCTGCAGCTTACAAAGAAAAAACTACCATTAATATGACTCACACCTTCATCATTTTTACATACTTCATAACACACAGCTGTTGTTTTAGCAGGTTGTTTCAGAAAGCGAAAATTTAATGGCTCTTAGTGAGCAAAATAATTCAATATCTAGAATAATTAATCCATTCTCGAAAAGCACATTCCTTTATCTTTATTAAACTATCTTACATCAGTATTTGTAGCCTTTTGCTTTTTCATGACTCTTTGTTGATAGTGTACTGCCATCAGCTGTTAAACAGCAGCATAACTTCCAAACGACTGCAGGAATGAATATCACATCATCTGAGTCCTGATGAATGACAAACGAAATCATTCTGGAAAAACATTTCTGCACAACATCACAAGTGATCAAAAACTCCAATCCAGTTTCATTAAGCTATAACAAGCCAACACATCACGTACTGCAGAATATAATTATTTACATCAGCAATAATACAAAAAATAACAAGTTATAATAAAGAAAAGTGAAAATTTTACAGTGTGTCTGGTACATATTTGTTTTGAATCATTTTATACAAACACAGAATTTCTGAGAATTTTGAGCTAGTAACCAAAATCAGGTTTATTCACTACTTCGTAAACGTGCCAACATAAAGTGTAGTCCTGAAATGTGCATGGCTGAACTTCCTGAATAGAGACAAAAAATTCAAGTGGATCTGAAAAAACATAAACAAATATGTTTTAATTCAGATCGTGAATTATTTTAAGCCGCAACTAACAAAAGCATTATTTTTTTTCATGCAAGACCTTTAATCCTTTAATGGCTGAATGACCATATTTGATGACCTCATAGGACATACAAAATCCCCCCTCATGCTCGTCCTTGAAATCATTGAACTACCTGGAATTTCTCCTCACCAATCATCAAAGATCAGGCTACGATTCAGATATTTGATTGAGATTGGCTTTCAACATAAAATGAAAATAAAAGTTTAGTACTGACATCTTACTGTAGGACTGTTATCATTTTTAAAGAAAAGTAACCAAGTGTTAAAGGCTTGAAATATCTTTGAGTATTATAGTAACACTCTTCTCTATGGTTAACATTTTGTATTTCCAATTATTTCAGTGAGTTCCCAATAAAGGGTTAAGAACATACAAAATATAAAAGATAAACGTAAGATTGATGTAAATCAGGACATTGACTTTGCTTCATTTGTGTAAATAAATGTAGGATTTCAGAAAGTATATAATACAAAATATTTGTACTGTATAGTTTTAGCTGTTAATGTTATTCTAAAGCAATTGCTTATGAAAATGTTCAATTTACATCTTAAAGTCTTTTTTTTTATCAATATTTAATGATGATCTACATTAGTATCTAACATGGATGTCCACTTTTGGTCCTCAAGGGCTGAAGTCCTATAAGTTTTAGTTGTTTCCCTCCTGACTCAGATTAATGCATCATTAACAGGCTTGGGCAGAACTTGACAACAAACCATTGAGGAGATCTATTTAATTGTGTGTACATCTGACATACAGACTAATAAAAAGATATATTGATGTTTTTAGTATCTTAAATGTGTCAAAAATTGAAACAAGTATGAACTTCGTTTTGAAATTTCTTTTCTGGAAATGATGCAAATTAACATTTAATCTAGATAGTTCTTCATTTCTGTAGTCATACATAGCACCCCAACCCGACTCATAAAAAAGAAAAAGAAAATATATTGTAAAAAAATAGTTCTCTTAATATAAGCAGCCCTGTAACATCTTATCTTAAGCATTATACATTACATGAAAACAGTGTTTTCTAAAGCTCTCAGATGATGCCACACACATTTCTTCTGTCACCATATCATAAAGCTGATACTGAATAAAACTTCTTGGCGACAAACACTGAAACTAAAAGTGCTTTATGTGGGGCAGAGAACACGTAAGAACATGCATGTTTTCCCAATGAACCTGTGATCCATTTCCCCTGCTGTTGGTTGTCACAACCTTCAGCCCAGCACCTGGGTGATATCTTTTCCAAGCATGCTGCTACATCTTATCCTACATGTCTTAACTGCTATTACTTCCAAAATATCTGGGTCTTTTTCTTTTCTTTTTTTTTAGAAACCGTCTAATTTTTCAAGTATAAGTAGTTCTGCATATTTCTTGATCACATCACCATGAAACATTGATAACTTTTTTTTTCATTTAAAAAGCTGGAATAATAAACAAGTTGTTATCTAAACAGCTCTTCTGCTGCTTAAAATTTAGAAGTTCTTTGTTTGTTTGTTTTTTTTGCATTTTCACAAAATGGATCTGATTTCTGTATCTTATTTGTTTGTTTTCTTTTTGTTTTTTTTTATCTGGTTTGGGGAGGATATGGTTCATCTTTAAAACCAAGTCAGTTTACACTGTCCAACTATCAATATCTGAACCAAATTTTGAACGAAAACCTGATGGCACTTACTTTGGTTGGGATTTTGTCAAACAGCACTGTTGAAGCAGATTATCTGAGATTGAATTATCAGGTCTAAATTATGTGGTCTCCATCTTTGCATCAATCAACCAGTCTTTTGTACTATTATGTGTCTTTTTAAGAAAAAAAGAACAAACCTACTACAGCATTGACATTTACTTCTGGGATATATAAAGTATTTTTCATTTTTTATTCATTTCATTCTATAAACAGGCCCATGATTGTTGTCACATTGGGTAACAAATTATCTTTAACTGGCTTGGAAATCTTCTGCATTCATTTAATCACTGCCTACATTTCTAGAAGGAGCAACAGAATTGTGCTGCTTCCCACATACTTTGTGGAGGTAAGCTGTTATTTTCCAAATGGGCTTTTTAAACTGTTGTCTTTGAACATAGTGATGCATGGAGTCCATAAAAGATTGGCTCAAATTTTCTCTTCACAGAACTACTCAGAGTTACACGATGATTATAGCTTTTGCAAACATTAGTTTTGCCTTTTTGGGTTTTTCTGTCACCATTGTTCTTATTATTTGCCAGTAAAGCTTCACTTGGATCAGAATTAAGTGTTTGATACATGCTGTTACCACAACTACAGATATCTCCAAATTAGTCTAAAGTGCTTTAGATTTGTATAGATATTTTCTCCTTTTTCAGCCTTTCTAGACTCCTCTCTCTTTTTTTTTTACCTCCACATCCTAAGTCTTCATAGTTTTATGCATGTGAAACGTTTTGATAACTGTGGACAGTAATAACAAGGATTTTAACCTTTTTGCTGATTGCCTTGCAGTCTTTGGAATGATTATGTTTATTAAAGAACCTCTAACACCCCCACACTGTTCTCTTTTCTTCAGCATTATGAGATAGAAACTGCATTAAAACCATTTATCATTAGCTACACCACTATGTCTAATACCACTATGTCTAATATTTTCATCCAGATTTTGTTTGGTGTATTTTTATTTTTACTTCATTTAAGTCTTTTTTCGGTTGTTGTTTGATAACTTTGTACATTTTAGATCTATGCTTACAGTTAAGTAGAATTCTGATCATATATATTCTGATATTCTGATATTATGTGAAATCAGCTATGATGTTGAATGATTTATTCCTTCAACTTTGAGCTTGTTTAGATGCGCTTAAAACATTATTTCCATTTCTTTTCTGTCTCTGACAAAGGAAGTACTAAAGTAGTTTTCTGTGATGCCTGCTGTTACCATGGTTACTCCACATCTCCAAATGACTCTCAATGACTATGATTGAAAAGACTATATTAATAATTATAATTAAGATGTTTGTTCTAAATGTTAACCTTGGCTTTAGTATCATCTGCTACTTCCACAATTTGTTTGTGCTTGTTTACAAAAATCTCACAATGACTCACAACAGCAGTTGTTCTAAGGATGTCGAGGGGAACTTCACTTGCAACAACATAGTTTGACTGTGTATTTCTGAGATGTATTTTTCATCTTCCTTGTAGTTTTAATAGATTTTTCACAGGAGGCCTTGGTGCCTGTGGCTCTGCACAGCGTCAGTCTTTTTAAATTTGTGACACTTTTTCTAAATCCTCCATGATCCGATCCTGTTCTTTGGGATCATTTCTACCAGCCAAAGATTCTTCTTCCTGACACGAGCACTTCCCATTTCTCACTAACACGGATCCAGCTCTGGAGCCGGATCTACTGGGGTTGGCAGGCTGAACCGGGAGCACAGCATTTCCTCTGATCCGATGTGAGAAGGTCCTCTGGCGCACAATCTCTACAGAGCAGAGTTGGAATTTGAAAGCTGCCTGGAAGCCTCGGCGGAAGTTCTCATTGAAGAACCCATAGATGATGGGATTGACACTGCTGTTGAAGAAAGCTAACCAGTGAGCTAAGGGATACACATAAATATTAATGATCCGATATTGGTACTCTGACAGGCTGGCGTAGTCACTCAACATCATTAGTGTCCACAGTGGCAGCCAAGATAAGATGAAGAGCAGAGCCACAACGAGAAGCATCATTATAACTCGCTTCTTCTTCCTTGAAATTGTGTGACGACCCTCCATGCTTAGTTTGTTGTTTCCACTTCCTTCTCCATGTGCAATTACACTGCCTCTCATGGGAGGAAGAGTGGTTTTAAAAAGGGTGTAGCCAATGCGGGCATACATGATGACAATAAGACTGAGAGGAGCAAGGTAAATGTTAGCAAAGAGGACAGTGGTGTAGATTTTCCTCATCTCCTGACTGGGCCAGTTCTCTCTGCACCAGTAGAAGGGACGGGTTTCTCTGTTGTGGCCAATGACTATTCGCACTGTCTGCTCCTTTGTGACCTGGAGCATGACCCCTGATGGACACATGATGAACACAGCCATGACCCATATGACAACAATAATTAGCTTTGAGGTGGCAATGGTTAGCTTCTGCTTGAAAGGGTAGACAATGCAGCGGAACCTGACAAAAGGGAAATTGAACAAGGTGCATAAAGGGAATTAAGTTCAATAGAATGTGAAACACTTGCAAGTAAATGATAACCAGAGATGATGCAACAACCCTTACCTGTCAACAGCGACTGCAACAAGAGTGAAAACAGATGCCGACACGGATATACCTTGGACCATTCCGCTTAGCTTACATACAATGCTACCAAATGGCCAACCTGTACAAAAGAAAACAGTTTACTACAAAAAAATAAAAATATAAAGGATATCACTTCAGCTTGTACCGATCATTTGAATCCCCCTCCCTACTTTCCAAGATTTATTAGCTTATTTTATTCTTACCTGTTATGATGTTGTCCACCAACGTGGTTGGCATGCAGAATATGCCAACCAGCAGGTCACTAATGGCAAGGTTGAGAATAAACAAATTGGTGACAGTGCGCATGTTCTTGCTGCGCAGCACGATGAAACACACCACCCCGTTGCCCACCATGCAAACCACAAAGATAAGCAGGTAAGACACAGTGAAGACTGCAGCCACAGAGGGTTTGTGGAGGTAGAAATCCACATAAGTGATATTCTGGTGTGTCAGTGTTGAGGAGTTGGAAGGGTTCAGGTCCCCACGCGTCGAGTTAACGGCTGGATTCTCTGTCATGGTGATTTCTAAATGCAAGAGAGGCAGAGAAATAAAGCCACACAGCTGTTATGTTCGATATGGATGTCCTGTTATGAGCTTGGTAGGATTTCTTGGTAAAGCAAAAATAACACTGTTACACATCATCTAAGCGAGAGTACAATCCTGCAGACCAGAGGGCATAATCAATTGTTACTCCATAAAACAATATAGCATTCCAAATATATTCAATAATTGAGTTTATGTGTCTGATTCAGTCAAGCACTTGCTCTTGCATGCTCAGTGATAACAACAAGCAGACCCCTAAACGAGCAGGTGTTATCTACCACAATCAGTCTTCACTTTTTCTTCTCACCTTCTACTAATGCATCGGCTAGATTTTGACCTCCTTTCCTCAACTTGTCATTCCTCAGTTTACTATCTTTCAATAATTGCCCTCCATGAAGATGTTGCCATGAAACACAAATTCTGTTTGCAATATTGTGGGATTTCAGATCTGCACTGTGCACAAATAAAGTTAAGCATTTAAGTAAAATGTGTCAAGACAGTTTGATTAGAATTCACTCTCAAAACTTCAAGGTGTCTATTTTGGAAAAAGAAAAAGAGGAAAGACTGCAGGTCAATCATCAAAATCTTGGTTGTAATGTCTTTTTAATCTGGATGTAGACATTTATACCTCTTTTTGAAAAACTATGACTAGGAAAAGATGGGAATAAAAACATCAATTCCTGGTCATTGATATTTGAACTCAAAATTCAAATACAAAGGAGTGAAACACTCATATTCCTCTGTCTCCTCTGTTTCCTCTGTCTGAGAAATTAAGTCAATAAATCAATTATGCTTCCAAAATTCTTGTCACAACTCACTGTTTCTAAATAAAAATTTCAATATCTAAAAGTACAGGAAATGTTTTAGTAACAGTCAAGTCATACAGGTGTTGCAATGTAAATAGATCATTTCTGCAAGAGAATCTATAATACAGGTCTCAAAGTTCTCAAATAATTCTACACCAGACCTCCTTACCTTACTGGAAAACAGTATTTAAATTTGATTCCTTTCTTCTGTCCTTAAAGATGTAATATATCCATTTCACAGAAATTCTCCTTGTTTAGAGAAAAAAAGCAGCATGTTTCCATTCCTGTTTAAGACCTTGTACATGTGCTCAGTGCTCCTGCCATGCAGAGACTGCTGTAGAATTTATAGATGACAGAGAGTAGACAAGATTCACTTGCGAGAGATGTGCTGGGGGTGGTCCTCAGGGAGGGAGTATTACATGTGCAGAGGTGCTGTGAATTGAATGCTATATACAGAATGTTTTTGCTAATGAGGGGCAAATGTTGCCCAGCTGAAACATCCCAAACATGTGTTCTTTGGCATCAATTAGGCAAACATGCTCTGAGAGTTATCACTGCTTATATTGGATTAGCATCAGTCCTCCTACATAGTCAACTCTGTGATGATCAGGGCTTGTGTAAGTAAGATCCAAGCTTTTTCTATTAAACTTTCCCACCAGACTTACTTCAGTGGAAAAAAAAGTCTAAGTGGGAAGTAAAATTATTTGCAGCTGAATTCTACTTAGATGCATTCCAACAAATTATATTTGGCTTATTGCACATGTTGGGTAAAATGATTCTCCCTGCAGAATATTTTATTAAGACAAAGTCCTCAAAAATGCAAACATCATAATAAAAGATCAATTAATAGCTACATGCTTTGATCTGAGACATAAAGATAAAGAGAATCATGAAATAGTCAGTAATTGACAGATGCAGGAGCAACAGGTGAGAGGAGGAGGTGAAGACAGATTGTGTAAGGTGATAACTAATCAATGTGCAAGTACCTCAGGAGGACAGATGTGGAATACTGACGCTTCCGAGTGAGGAGGAACTCATACAGAAGGGAGGAAGCTGTAAGCTTGCTACTGATACACAGAAAATTACTGTTATTCTGTTATTCTGTCTTAACAGAAGTTGTTTCAGAATGCTTAGTGAATTGTTCTTTATTGCTTAATGAACACAGTACTAATCTTGTCAAAGGTGTAAAGTGTCTCGCTATAGAGAAATATGGACAGAATAAGATGCTAACACATGGACCTGTATGATGTTTGACATTTGACCCAAGAAAAAAGAAATAATGGATAAAGATGCAGCACACAGAAAACATCTGACAGCTCATAATGATATTTCTGAAATACGCATTTTCTCAGCATTGATTGAACTCCTAAAAACAAATGTATCTTAATCCATGTAGATTGGAATTAAATATTGAGAATTTTCTAGATTAGAAACAAATATTGAAACTTTTTTTTACATAAACACAAATGTTGTGATTCCTGACAAATATATAGATGAAGTCTTTGTTTTCTGGGATCTGTGAAAACGCAAACAATGCCTCTGTTCCTAAAGAGCCCAGAGAGAGGCACAAAACCGTCTGAGACACCTGCAGTAGGCTGAATTGACAACATACGACATATTACACCATATCATTATTTAATAAATACAAAGCCAAAATGTCTGAAAAACTAACAACCTTATTAGCAATCAAGACGTCAAGTAGCAGCTGCTAATCAAATGATCTTGATTAAATGATAATCATCACAGGGGAGCAGACGTTTAGTTAATTTACTGTCCCTGAGCATTCAGCGTGTGGTAAAGTGTCAAAGAAGAAGCAATGATCTTAGAGAAGTGATTGTTGCTGTCCATTAATCAGAGAAAGGTTATAAGACAATTTACATACAATTATAGAGTCTATCATTGTACAGTGAGAAGGATTTGTAACGAGAGAAAAACATGAGGGCTCACAATTCCCATGTACATCCCAGTAAGTTGAGACTATGCAATGCTCAGGAGCCACATCACAGACTACAGGTTTCAGTTACCATTTTCAATGTAAGGGTAAAAAGTATTTAGATTTTGTAAGTTGTATTGGAATAAACCAAAGACCTCTGGAACAATGTCCTTTTGACAGACAAGTGTGGCAGGACGAAGGAATGCAGGGTTTGAAGCCCAGCCTCCCGGATGAGAGTAATGTGCGGCGACCTGTCAGCCAAAGGGACCAAGTAGTGGCCAAGTAGCCAGGGTGCATGATCAATTGGAGGCATAGTGACAGGACCTCAACTGTCACACAAGACCACAATGGAGATATTTGGTCATGGTAAATGCACAGCTCCACATTTAGAGAACAGCAAACAAATCAAATCAGCTTAAACAGCTCATGCTAACTATAAAGCACGGTGGTGGGTGGCTGATGTTTTGGGCTTGTTTTGCAGTACTGTTCTTGTTCGCCGCACTTTACTAGTTGATCACACAACTGACAATGTTTTGCTAAACACTAACAATAGATAAAAACAGCATCCAAGTTAATGAAATTGATTTCTGTGAGTTTATGTGAAACTGTTAGAACGAAATAAAGCTTTATTGTTATAGTAATTTTTCTGTCTGAATATTGTGAGCAAATTTTGTAAAACTCACATTGTGGCTGCATATTATCAGTTACACAAAGAACTCACCATTCTGTCAATGATACATTCAGAGCTTTCCCAACTTAGGTGATGCTGAAATGACCTTGCTGAAAAGATAACACAGTTTTAAAGTTTCTGCAAAACCATTTTTCCTCAATTCGTAGTCTCTGTATTGTTTTTAACTCCTTACAAGTAAAACTTTTTCAACCAAGATTCAGCTTGTCTGTCGTTCCTGATTTTACAGAAACCCTGGAAGTTTAAATCTGCAGGGCTCAGTCATGGTGTTTCCAGCTTGGTTCACTCAGGATGTCTTCTACAATATAAATCTATTGAAAACATTACTTGATTTTCAAAGTCTGAGACCATTTAAAATCCTGATGAATGGTTCATCTAATGCGCCATTCTATAAACTGGAGAAAATGCACTTTGACAAGTACGGGGCATTTGTGGAGTGCTTATCATCTGACAATGATAAGTGCTCCATTACATGAAGTGTGCTGTTTGCCTCCAAATTGCAGTGATGAATAACTTTCAACGTGTCGTCGGGGGTTTTTTTAAGTGAAGAATGAGTGAAACATAAATACACTTAAATTAGTGTTCAAAAGCCCCTTTTCTCTTCTTCTTCGGTGACCATAAGAAAACTGTCTTATTGCTATTTTTTCTGCCATGGAACCCTTTACTCATTCCTTTGGGGCAATAAATTAAAAACCATGGTGATTTCCTACATATATGGCTGCAAAGCCCCAGCAGAAGTGGTCATGACCTGAAAACTGCACTTTTATCCTTGTCTAGCAATTCAAACAAACCTTTTCTCAAGTTTTCATGAAATACTGTGGGAAAGCTTTATTTTTGTTTCATTTTTGTGTTACACCTTTGTAAATTTTTGCCAACATGTGACTGCCTTGCTTTGAAAGAACCTGCTGAACATCAGCCTGAATCAAATATGTGATGAAATTGCATTTGATAAACACTTAGCTTAAAATTCTATTCATATTCGCTGCTTTGATGTCTCATTGTCTTGATATATTTTGTTCTTTCCAGCACTAAATAACTGCAGTCTACATAGAAACTGTCACAGTACAAGTCTGAAATGAATCAACACATGTTCTGTCTGCATGTCAATTGGTGTGTATCCCTGATAAAAAAGGAAATAAATCTGTTTTAAATCTCATGAATGTCACAGGAAGATGTGAAGGGTTCTCCCTCTGCTCCCTGCAAAAGCTTTAGTCTGCTTTTTTAGAAAAGTTTTTAAAATGTAAGTTCAAAGTCAATGCCCTCAAACATACATCATGATTGTGTCTTTGCCTCAGAGAAAAATAAAACCTGCAAACACTAGTTTTATTTGTTCTATAAAAACAAAAACCACCTCACAAAAATCACAAAAAAGAAAAAGTTTAGCCCGGCACATGTCTGTAACAGAATGTTGTCTAGAGAGTGAATGTTAGTAATGAACCCTACAGGCCCCAGATTTGGGGCTTTTAGTTAGCTCTTATAAATCACAGAGCTAAACAATCTACTCAGCAGACAGAATATATTGATGTTGCACATCAAATTAAACAGCAGAAACTGAGCTACAAGACTGTATAAACCTTTTAGAATTTTTCTAAACACAATTCCAGTTATAACTTAATGAAATTTCTGGCTCCACAGCCACGTAACTGTATCCAAACCAAACAATGTTCCAAAGACATCCTGGTAAATGTTATAATCCGACATTGTTTGACCTGGCTCATGTTGACATTCTAGATGTGGTGATCCAGAATGTTCAAAATATAAGGGGTACTTGGTGGCCTTTTTGGCCTTTTGAGGTTTTTTCTCAGGTGATTGACCCAATGGCTTGCCGGAGGTCTGCACTCTCTGAGTATTGCAGCAGTATGACACGCTGCAATAATGCCACTGTTGCTGCATAGTTTTTATGATGACCACAGGCTTATTGCATCCAATCAAACAAGTAGTTCTGATGCCATGTGAGTGGGTAAAAAGCAGATAATTTCTTCCTTAAATGCAAATTAGCATAGCCTAATTTCAACAACTGTGTATGACTGTGACATAAACCAAGAATGTATCTCTGATATCTAGATAAATCAAAAATACGATTAACTGTGAGTTACAATAACTGGCTTCAAGTGCCAATGAGAATACAGTCTGTGTTGCAGCTGCTTTTCTGACGTGATTACTCTAATATGAAACTGTCTACTGAAAAAACACTTCTCATTTTGAGGTCCAACTGAGAACCTTTTTTCTTCACGTTATATTTTGCTTCTCTTGGCAATGAAGGTTTTTTTTTTTTTTAACTTGACACCTTGTAAGAATTGTACACCATATTCTGTGGGATCAGTTTGTATGACAGGCTGACACATTGTCAACTCATTGTGTGGTGCTGTGGACCCGAATTTCTGCAACACTTTCATCATTGTGTTTTTGTATGAGTCTTGACATTAGACACATGTCAAGAACAGCAGATTAAGGAAGTTTGGTTTTATTAATTTTGGTAATGTTAATAAAAAGTCTCTGGTTGTTTTGGCTGGCAAGGAACATATCACTGAAAAAAAGGGTAAACAATCTAATTGCCATTGTGACCTTGCTGAACTGCCTGTAATGCCCTGAGGGAAAACACACTAATGGCTCTACTGAGAAAAAAACAGTGAGTGCATCCTGAACATGCAATCATTGGACAGTGTTGTGACCCTTGGAGACCATGTTGTGAGAGGAATGGACAATGTGTGCTGTTGGTTTATTAAGAGCATTAAAGCTGTTAAGGTGAGAGGTTACACAGCAACATATTATTTTAGATGTGGCTGAAATACTCTAGGCACAATTGAATTGTTTTTATGAATAAAGACTTGTCATGTTTCCAGAAATTGGTTATTTATCAATATTGGCTTGCTACCACTAGGCAAGGCAAGGCAAGTTTATTCATATAGCATATATCATGTACAAGACAATTCAGCCTAGGATGGTACAGCAATGCTTGCTGTAGCAAGAAGGTTTACTACACAGTGACAGTGACAGTGTCAAGAGCATGGAGGAGATACATGGAGACAGGCCAGTATACCAGAAGATGTGGAGGGGGTTGTAGAAGGACAACAACCCAGCTGAAGGACCCGTATCTGCTCCTCTGTACGAAGAGGAACAGGAGCCCTACACAATTACCTCCAGCAGGCCACTAATGTGCATGTTTCTGGTCAAACTGTCAGAAACAGACTCCATGAGGGGGGTATGAGGGCCTGACATCCACAAGTGGTGCCTGTGCTTGCTGCCCAACACCGTGCAGCCTGACTGACATTTACCAGAGAACACCAGGATTGGCAGATTAGCCTTTTGTGCCCTGTGCTCTTCACAGATGAGAGCAGGTTCACATTGAGCACATGTGACAGACGTGAGAGAGTCTGGAGACGCCGTGAAGAACATTCTGCTGCCTGCAACATCCTCCAGCATGACCGGTTTGGCAGTTGTGGTATGGGGAGGCATATCATTGGAGGCCCACACAGACCTCCATGCAACCTGATCTCACAGAAATAAGTGAAATAAACAAAATGTTATTTTAACACTCAACACTTATTTACGTGTTCACAGCACTCA
>JAOXYM010000020.1:5571161-5592683 GCA_028567055.1 Leptatherina wallacei
AATCATGTAAAACAAGCCTTCACACACACACACACACACACACACACACACACACACACGCGCGATTGAAAACAGGGGAACTTGGGGAATACCTGCTGATATGTACAAAGTGAGAATAAATGTAGAGTGGAGAATAAACAAAGCTATTGCATCATGGACTTATTTCATGAGTGTGCATCTTACAATCGATTGTTGATAAATTGATTGATAAGACATTGATGTCCTGCAAAAACTGCATACAGACTACCTTTAGTAGCCCTTTTTGTTTTCTGCAAAAAATTGCACATATGAATAAGGGTCAAACAGATCTTGCTTGAGCCTTCATTCAAATTTGGTAATGACGTGTTAAGACATTTACATCCAGCTAGTTGGATTTAACTCTTTACATAAATAATATTAAAAATACCGTTATGAAGCGGCACTGTGGTAGAAAGATAAGAGGATGCTCGCAATGTTGTGCTGCATCTTTGGAGGGTTCTTTCACAGCTCAGTTTCAGAGTCCTTTTTCAAGAGGAAACCGTTGTCCTCCCGGTCGATCCGAATCCGAGGTGAACCGTATGTGTATGGAATCCTGTCAAGACTAGAAGGGAGCGAGAGACACACACTAATGTTATTGTGATATTTTCTGAGCTGAAAATCAGACAGTATGAGTTACTGTTGGAGTAAATATAATGCATAAATAACAGATGGTACTCACTTACACAGTGGCAGACTCAAAATAGTGCTCAGCACGGTGAATGGGTGTTAAGGAAAGTCTGCGACGTATCTCCTGATGGAAAAGAGGAGTAAAAGACCCAATTTTTAAAGCATCAGAAAAATTTAATGGAACAGCAGAATAAAAGAAAAAGAAAATGCAAGCACTGCAAAGCTTCCTTTAGTTACAATGTGAACAACAGATGATACTGTCATTAAAACTGTCAGGTTAGTAGTCAGTACTAGTGGGTCAGTATGAAAGGAGAAATGAGAGCACAAAGCTTTTAGAAGCAAAGTTTGAGCAGCTCTTGGAGCTACAGCAAAGCAAACCCAGGCTAGTACTCACTATCCAAAGATTTATCTCCCAACATGGGCTCCTGCTCCATCATATCCATAGAGATTTTTATTGTGGGGATATTTTCATGGTAGGGGTAGTCAGACTGTGGGATGAGGGAAGGACAACATTAACACTCACAGACAGGGTTTTTTGTTTGTTTTTTAAGGTGAGGATCTACAGGAGGCTGTGCAATCATGTGAAAAGTGGATACATAAAAAAAAGGTGGTGTGCATTTATTCTGGATTGCACTACAAGTGTTGGTTACTTACAAAGTCAATTTCACTGTCAATGCTTCCCTTCTTCTTGTTTTTCTTTTTCTTCTCATCCTCTTTCTTCTTCTTATCTTTCTCTGGAATCACATCATCCAGGTAGCTGAGGTCATGTTGGGAGAAAACATAATCCATGGCCTTTCGGACAGCAACCAACGCCAAAATCTAAAAACAGAGAAGTGGTTAAATTAAAGCTCACGCACTGAGCTGTATCCGTGTCAAGCTAAACCTTGGCCGATTCTCACCATGACAGGGAAAATGATGGCAGCCACAGTGGATTTGAGGATCCAGAGGAGGGCCAAACACAGGGCCTGGATGAAGGTGAAGAGGTGAATACGTCTCTGAGGGACGTGGCGGAGGTAAATCAGGTCTGGCTGGTGCTTGGCAGGCATGAGGAGAAGCTGCAGACGATCCATGAACTGACAGAAGCAAATCAGAAAAAGTCAAGAAACTGCAGTTAAACTACATCAAGATTAAAGAGTAGGAGGCTCATCCAGTCATTATGAAGGTTATATTTTACTTTGATTTGCTAGCAGCAGTGCAACACATAACATCTAACAGCTATATGGCTATTTTTCTTGTAATACAGAGTCTAGGAAATTACATTTTATAGTTTCGGTAGTGCATTGGCTCTGCCTTCAGTCTTTTTTACCTAGCAGTTTGCTGAAAGCTTAATTACAATAATTTATCTCTGCTTTGAAAGGATATTTGTTAGCTCATGATTGATGGCAGAAGCAATGTGATGCAGGTTATATTGACCTATAGAGGGCAATTACATTCTGAACAAACTATAACATTGTTTCAATTTAAGTGTTGGTTTGAATTTAAAATTTAAGATTTAAATGGTCAACCCTTATGCAGTAACTCCACAAGTACACTGGGTGAAGTTGAGCTGCTGAAACTGAACCAGGGGAAACTTCAGCTCCTTCAAAATGTAGCAGCCAGACTGCAGAACTGAAGTGTCTTTATAAGCTTGCTGTTTAATACAGAAACGGCTTCAAAATCTTTTGATCTTAATGGAAGAAAAACCTTTATGGGTCAGCTCATCTGTACGTCTTACTTGCCCTTAAAGTTTGATCAAACCTTTCTGGTTATGTGCTTTAAATTACTGTAAGTCAGCTCTCGAGAACAAACTGTCTGTTGACCTGAAGTCAAAACTGTGGCTACATTTAGAAGCAAACTTAAAACCTTCTTACTCTCATGGGCCTATATGATTAATAACTTCATGTTCATGTCTGAGAGCATGTGTGTGTGCTTGAAGCTAAAGGGCATGAATCATTATTAACAAACTGGTTTTCATTATTTAGTCTCTGCATGTGTATATGTTTGCATATGTATACTAATTATACATGTTTATGCATGATGTATGTGTTTGATAAATCACTTGTTTCTTAAGTTTGTTTTACTGTGTTAATCGAATTGAGTTTTTGGTCCAATGACTGTAACATATTAATAAAGTTGCCAATGCCACGCCTATTATTGATGATTATTGGTCAATAAAAATCACAAAGAAAAATAAATAACACAAAACCAAATCTAGCAGCCATTACTGGGCTAGAGTTATCTCACATATAGGGACTTGCCAAGAAAACAGAGGCCTGAAATGCAGCCTAACCCATTTGTAATCTATTTGTAATTATCCATCTGTCATCCTAAAGTATCTCAGTTCACACCTCCTCAATGTATCTTGGGTGCTTTTTATTTGTAGACATATTGTGTGTAATGTTCCATGTGTGTGGGTGTGAGGGAGTTTAAATGGCAGCTATGATCATTTGAACAGCCATGCACTATTTTCTGTGGAAATGTACCCAGTAAGTTGCTAAACTCAAGTTTGCAGGCAATAAGCAGGCTGGACTTACTCACCTGGACACCATTGAGTGATGCCACACCCATATAGAGGAACACACCGTAGAGCACAGGCATGGGGATGAACTACAGAAGACAATGAAAAAAAGTTGTCAAGATGCTTCAATGCAAGTTCCCATCAGAAGTAACAAGTATTAGTATTTTTAGCCTCACTGCTTTGTTAAAAATAGTCTAAAAGCAGCTTTAGAATGTCCTTTAGTTGGATGGACACGGTGACCAGTCATTTGGGTGGCACGGCTTTATAGGTTCTCAGTTTCTCAGTATTGGCTACATCAGCCTTCCATCAATCTTTAAGTAGTGGAAAAAAACTAAAATTAACACCTTGCAACCTAGAAAATGCCGGACAGAAACTTGTAAGCTCATTAAAATGGAAACAAAATTAGTTAAAAAGGGGAAATCTAAAAAGACATGTGAAGCAGCACCAATAGTAATTGTCCAAGTCATTTTATTATGGAAAGTAATGCATTAGTATGCATTTCCAGGACCAGAAGCAACATGCAGTAAATTTCCACTGGGGGGAGCAGAAGCTCCAACAACCTTGCTTCAGTTGCTTCACTTTTTTTTTTGTTTGGCATTTTAATGAGGGAATGGGAACTCGAGAATCCACTCTGCAGCAATTAAAACTTAAAATCTTGATGAACATGCTTATTTCACATTGGATTACTTCAGCTATGCGAGTTTCTAATCGGATGAATGAAAGACTTTGAATTATCTTAAATTTAAGTGAGGTGACAGGAGTTTGTCTTAAAAGAGGCAGACAGTAATCCACATTTCCATGGAAGACTTAATAAGCTGGAGCTGTACCTTGAGGATAGGAGCCATGAAGACAGAGAGTCCCGTTAGCAGGAACACAAAGATACCAGTGACTCTTTGTTCTCTGGATTGTTGGAAACACAACAAAATAATCAGCCAATTGCACTCCAGCAGATAAGTACAAACTAGTTTTTCATAGTAGTCCAAAATGCACAAAAAATACACTTAACATACAACTTCTTGACAAAGTAAATCTCCTTAACCCTAGAACACTAACGTCATGTACTCTACCCATTCAAAACCAATGTAGCATGGGTGAAATATACCCACCTTTAGTGTTCTAGGGTTAAGCAGGAGCTATAAGTGTTGGAGCTATCCTTTGAAAGTAAGTTTGAAATGGAGAAAAAACTAATCAAGTTTATGAAGAAAATCACACATCTGCACAAATCAATGACGCCAACCCAAGTTTTACAGACTGAGAGAAAAAAGTGACTTATGTCCTGATATACATGACTTGTACACATTTTGTGATTAATAAAAAAGAAAGAAAAAAAAACATAAAAGAGCATTCTAGTAATTTTTTAATGCTGATATTGCGTTAACTCACCTGACACCCAGGAATTTGGGCTGCTCTCCGGGTGCTGATGTCTTGGTTTCCATTTTCAGAGAATCGATGTGGGCGATGGAGATGACCGTGGCCGCTACGTACCATGGCAGCCCCATGAAAGAGCAGACTATCATCAAGATGGCGACCCAGAACAAGTCCAAGTGATACCCTGCTCCTTTCTGAACCAAGACATGAGTACATTGATGAGCAGAGCAGGAACATTTTTAAAAGAAAGATCTGCAGAACTACAAAGAATAAAGTTCCCACAAAAACACCACGTGAATATTAATGTTAAAAAACTTAGGGTACCTTGAGTTTGTGCTCTTTCCTGTTAACAATCACAGCGGTGATCTGCTGGTCCATAAATATCAGAATGGTGACCAGCAGGGCAGGGAGTGCAGCTGCCAAATACACCCACCAGGGGTTTCCTCCAAAAGGAGGAATAAACCAGCCCCTCAGTGAACTTGTGGGCTAGACAGAAAGAAGATGCTTAGAGTAAAACGGCATATGCAGAAAACTTGACAAATCCTAAAAATTGTTTGAGTGCATATTGTCAAGATTTCAAGCAGAACATTAAAACTTGTAAAAACTAACTCAGGGTGCTAATGTCACAACTTTAGATTGAGTTTTTTCTTATTTGATTTGAGTCTGAGATTACTGGTGCATCATTACACAAAGTAGAGAATTAAACCTCTGTGGTCAAACAAAGCCGGCTCTGTACAAGCAACTAGAAGACCGTCTGTTCTCACATCACCTGTAATCAGGTTTTACCAGCTCTTCTACCGAAAGCTGAGTTTGTAGGGCTGCCAGCTGAGGAACATTTGAGCTTAGCAATCTCCAAGAATGTCAGTGTCTTAGTTTCAGGTAATATGTATCCTGCCGCGCAAACTACAAAGAGAGCATTATAGTAAGATTTTACAGAGTTACAGAGGCTTTCTTGCTGAAACACGAATCCTTAAATCAAGGAAGCTGCAATGAGCTGATCACAGTCCTACTCAAAACTCTCCAAGCACACGGCAAAATATGTAGATGGACACATTTGTATTTTTAATCTGCATTTCTGTAAAGTGTGGTGTCTACCTTGAATTCACTAGGCACAATGAGCTTTGGAGTGTTCACACCAACAAAGGCATCCACGCCACAGAAGAGAAGAATGGTCAAGATGATTGCAAAGTCACTGATGAGCTTCCTCACCTGGAAAATTGACATATTTACAGCGGATTTGACAGTGGGGGTTTTTCATAAACAGAATGAGCGACTAACTCAGCTGACAGTATTATTTGTGATTGGAAAAAAACACAAGTTAGATCACCTATAGTTTATAGCAAGAACTGTTAGGACTTTTGCTGAACAGCAAGCAAGAAGAAAAGGCTTTAATTTAACCCATGTTTTTGATCCAAAGGCAAATGTTGCATCAAGTGTTTGTTGCATGAATGGCATTAGGCCAAAGCTTCTATAGAGCACTTTTACTTGTAATGATGGTGTGTAGTTTCTGCTTTCTAAATCCAAATCCACACACTCCAAGTATAATGTCTTTGGCAATACATGTATTACATTTATCTTTTCCCGTTGCATAAAGCAGTAAGTGTTGAGAGGCTTTTTTTCTTGCAAGTGTTGAAGGTGCATTTGAGTATGCTCCATATTCTGTTATGAAACAAGAGAGGGGACTTTTGTTCCCTTAATATCCCTTTGAGGCAGTGTTTCCCTCAGATCTGCTGCCATTTTGTCAGATTGCAAATGCCACCTGGGTGGAAGCACTAGATTAAAAAAAGTGGATAATAGTCTTGTTTATATGACTACACTTACTGCATATCTGTAAAACAGCCATCCAGAGGTAGGTTTACATTATTTACACACAAATTAACCTTTACTGCAAACAAAGGCGTAGTAACTTCTGAATTTAATGTGAAGTAAAAAAAAAAGAAAAAAAATCCCCATAATAACCTGCAAAGAAATGTTCTTACTGACTGTTCCCTGCTGCCTGCAAAAAGCCACCTGTGCAAGGCCAGATTAGAAAAACTAAAGACAGAAACATCTTACTGCTGTGGGGAAGAATCTGCTTGTCTTGAACGTCTTCAGACCCATGGAGCAGGCGTAGGTTCCAAAGAACAAGATGAAGGACATCAGGGTGATGTCAGGCACATAGTGACAGGCGTCTCCGACCAGCAGCCCTCCAAACTTCCCACACTGCTCTTTGGTGAGCGACGCCCAGGTGGCATTCTCTGGCTGGAGATGTAAGAAAAAAGAAGTTATTACTTTGAACTAACAATATTTTGATTAAAAAATTTTTTTTTTTTTTTGAAGGAACTCATTTTTAATCTAGGCTACTCGTACTATGCTACCAAATGAAACAAAACAAGAACACAACATACCAGATCAGTACTGTTTGTCCAGGCAGAAATATCAAGGGGTCCTGACGAGTTGGCTACCAAAGAAAAACAATATCTAATCAACAAAACGAGAATATTTCTGATTCCACAACAACAGTGCCAAGTCATTCACTACAAATACTGATTGGGCTGCTTTGATAGTAAACAGGGGTATCTATAGGATGACACATACTAGTATCATTTGTTGATAAAACACAGTTTAAGATACAAAAGTAGCTCCCTCCCAAATGCAACAACAACAAATATGACTTCAGCTCTGAGTGTTTTATATCATTACTACTAAATTTTAGATCCTGAACGACACATTCAGGGGAGAATATCATTAGTTGAAGATGTCTAAATGGTGAGATTCAACGCTTGTCCATGTTAATTTCTTTTTACTGCAGCAAAACTGTTGAAAATAATACCTGGAACACAGCGGCAGTCGTACTGATTGATGAGGTTGTATTCGGTGTTGATTGGGTTGTGGTGGGCCAGCTTTATCATCTTTTTGAAAGCGTCGTAGATAAAGATGAAGCTGATGAGTGCAGAGAAGCCCTCTTCTGTGAAACGTGTGAAATACTGCACCAGGAAGCTGGCGTCTGTAGCGACCAGCACCAGACAGAAAAAAGCTGACCACAGGCCGATCCACAGCCGGAACTCAAGGTAGTCAAAGTCATTTTCTCTGAAAACAAAAACAAATTTTACACAAATGTGAGTAAGTGCATACACACATATTGATCCCAACCAGTTGTTCAAGTCACTTCTTAAAGAATTCACCTATTCAAATATAGTTTGTGCTCTAAGGTTTCTTACTGTAAAAGATCATTTTGAGGCCATTACTTGCAACAAGAGTCCAGGCTTTTAACTAAATGGCACTTGCGGTACAGTATGTCAAACAGCTGCGTACAGCCTTGCAGCTGCCACCAACCATTCACTAAAGGCCTGGAAACATTTGGAAGACATACGCAAAATTCTTCACTCCTCAGGGTAAAATTAAATGAGAATGCAGAGAATGAATTATTGATGGTGGAACATAATCAGCATGGTGTTTGGTAATGCTAGAAGCTATTGTAAAAGTCAATCTGCACAGTATCCATCCACACGAGATCAGATCCCACATCTATCTCTTTACTGCTTACTAATAACATCTTTATGCATTGTAAGTACATTTCCATTTTTGTCCATACACAGATCCATCACAGGACCAAAAGTCTTCTGCTGAATGCATACTATAGTTTCTCCATAAAGATGCATAGTTTTGTTCTTGTCCCCAAATCAAATCAGAACAGGAAGTCGATGTCCCGAAATATAAACAACTGCAATCTGTTTCTGCCAAGAGACATACAGAAGGTACAAACAGTTCCAGTGTGATAATGTTTGATGCAAAGCCACCCGCCTATACTCTGAATGTGAATCATTCATTTCCATTCCTTAGGATTGTATTGGAGGCACAAGGACAGCATCATCTCTGTAAACAAAAACAGTATCTGTCCTTTGGGGAAAGACAGCAACCTATAAATATCTCCCCAGTCTGCACCTTCTGTTTTTCAACTCCGCCTCACCCTTACTTATAATCGTTCATTTTCAAGTGACTGAATGAGTCTGATAAAAGGAGCTACTCACTTGCTGAAAGTGAAGAGGAGTCTTTCAAAGACAAGCACCGGGCCTGTGCTGCTGAGAATAGTCAGGGGCTGTCCAGCTAGCAGACAGAACACTGCTCCTGTCAATGCCGTGCCCAGGAAACTTTCCAACACTCCCTGCAACACACACAAAAAAAAAACACTTACCTATCAGACTTTACATACAGCTGATGTAGATATTGTTCAGAAAACCCTCTCTCATTAGAATTATGCAGGTTTTCCTTCACAAGTCAATGAAACAATTCTGCTTACACATGTGGAAGTTTTGTTTTCAACACCCTCAGCTGCAAACACTGACCCATCAGGACGGGCCTGTTGAGTTTCCTATCATGTCAGTCTTTTTTTGGAACAATCCTAAAGCTGGGTGACTAACAAACAAGTGGGTCAATTTATCTAAGACAGGCACTTTCAAAGGGTTTATTGAGAGCAGGGATTCCCTTTGGTGCTTGTGGAGCCAAAATGGGGGTGGGGTTAGGTGGTGGTGGGAGAGAGAGGGGTCATTCAACAGCTATGCTTAGGATACAGTGGCTGAGTAATCTGGATCTGTGGTTATTTACAGCGTGGGCAAATCCCTGAGGCCGCCACACTGTAGGACAGTCACAGGAGCAGAACCTCCATCACTAATCAGCTTTTCACTCACAGAGACACCAGGACGGGCGCAGGAAATATTTCTTATCACTATACAAAAGTTAGAAACAAATCTAAAAGGGAATCAACAGTTGGCTCAACAGATGGATCCAGTATGAGCCTCTAAGCTCTAAATTAGAATGGCTTATCAGCTGAAGAGACTATTAGTTCAACATGAGCGGGCAATGATGGAGCTGAAAAACTAATATTGTGACACAAATTCCTCTTTGGATATTAGTTGTGTAAAGGCTACATCTGGTGCCCTGCCTACAGGTGCCATACTCTATATATACAAAAGGATAAGAGTAAGATTTAAAGGAATAGAGGAGAACAGCTAATTATGTCTTCAGAGCAGATCAACAGCATACCCACCAAAGCCAGTTTAACCAGTGTGCATCAACTCTAATCTAGTTACTTTCAAATCCTCTGTGATCATAATAAAAAGACTCAAAATAACAATATCAGGACTAAAATATGCCTTAAAGTAAGTCTTAAAATACTTAAGGTGTTAATTTTAACTTAAGTATACTGGGTAGAGTTAGTATTGTGGGATTTAGGTCAGTTCAAGTTCATTGACAGTTGCCTTCACCTCAATGCAAACCTAATTCAGGTCAAAATTTGGATCTTTTAATGATTCAAAGTTAACAGTTTATTTTGTGTCTTTCCCAATCTTTCTAATATAATGCAATGCAGCTGCATAAATTTACTTTGGACTGTTACCCTTCACTGAAAGCTGTAGCAACAATTCAAGAGCAAATTCAGACTTTAACAACCTATCATGATATAATAAGTTAAATGAAATACAATGAATTGTTGCACAATGAATCAAGCCAGCAGACAGTGTGTTAAATAAGTAAAATCAACTTTCTTTCTGGCCCTGCAATAGACTGCCGACCCGTCCAGGGTGTACCCTGCCTATTGCCTGTTAATCCTGGGATAGGCTCCAGCCCCCCACAACCCTGAATTGGATTAAGCGGTACAGAAAATGAATGAATGAACTCTCTTTATATATAGCATAGATTTTGCTAGAATATTTAGAAATAAAATATTTTTTTCTTTGTTTGAATTAATTTATCTTGAGATATCATCCTAAACAATAAGCCACAGATGTTTTAAAATGTGCAAATTTATATTTTAGTTAAACAGCTAGCCTTTGCACTTCTTCTACTCTTGCTTTTCCATAAAAGCTCACTGGCTTAACTGTCCTTTAAAGTTATACATCATGGTGAACAGGTTAAGTGATGGTGTTACCTGCATGTTTTCAGTCGCATCTCCAAGCAAGCCTCCAAATGTGATTGCATTGGTGACTGTGCCCAGATAGATGAACAAGATGGCAGAAAGAGACTGGATATGAAGTGCGTCATAGAAGTCACTGGCAAAAAATGGCAGTTTCCTCTTGATATCCAGGATGAGACCTCCACAAAACCTAATAGAGAGTCAAAAAAGTTAGTAAATCCAACATTGTTTCATGTCAACCAGTTAGACATGATGTCTGTAACGTGAGAAAAAGTGATTCATTTATTTGCAAATATTGTTTCCAAAGTTTCGTAAGAAAGGTGTGCTCAGTATAAAGAAAAGCAAAACGTTGCTCACAATGAAGCACTTCTTTGTTTTTTAAATCCTAGGGGAACATTTCCTCATAGAAAGCTTAAATGCTTTTCTTTGTCTGACTTTCCGTTGACAATGCACATTGTCGTTGACAGCAGTCAGATACCATCAGGATTATAAACATCATGATAAAGCCCTCATCTGCAAAGCTCACACAAGCACCCAGTACTACCCTTTAAATTCAAATGTTTATTAGACACAAGAAAACACATCTATTTCTAAGCTGCTATCTATATCAAATCAAACTTTATTTATAAAGCGCTTTTTTCATGCCAGGGCAACACAAGGTGTTTTACATAATAAACTGCATATAAAATAAAACAAGCCTTCATACTACAAAATATTTCGTTGTAATTAAAAACACACTCATTATATTCTCTTTCACACACAATAATACACACACAAGGCGAAATAAAGCACCTTTTTATTGTGATTATCATTATTACCTTCTTGTACATTGAAGCTCTTCTCCAACTTCGTGTCCACCTCCTCCTCCTCCTCCATGTCCTGCATCATGAGGAGTGTCACCATTCATTTGCGGTGTCTCTAATCCAGCATACAGGTTCTTCCTTTAAAAAAAAAGGCAAACACACATGCTCTAAGTAGAATCAAGCATGAAGATAAACTTGCATGAAGTCTATCAAAAAAAAATTTGCTTGTTGGACCATGAAAAAAAAATCTGTGGTGTAACATCAAAATGACACGAGCAACGACCCAGCAACAGATTTATACTAAAGTAATTGAAGAAAAAAAAATAAAAAATACATTGGAATTAGACAAATTTTCACTGACTGGTTTGAAGCAAACAAAATAAATTGTGGATGCTAGTGGTTGCAATTTGGTAGAAGTAGTAGCTTCCTTTACTGGAAGCAAACCTTAAGTAGATGGAAAAAACAAAAAAACAAAAACAACTTCAGTGGACGTCCGTAAGAACAAAATGGAGAGCACTCTTTCGGAATTACTATAATCTATATTTGGAAAACGCAGGTCATTCAGGCAATTTTCATCTTTAACACGTCAGATGTGATTCTCAAAGTAGTTTTAATTGCCCATAATGCAGATCATCTTCTTTGAAACAGGCAAAAACCACCTAAAAAGTGAACTTTTGTGTTTTTTTCCACTTCAGAGGAATTTATTTCAAAGATTTCTGTTCCCATTCACCTTTTCTTATCCCATCTTCTACATGCAAATAAAAAAACAGTAATAAAAAAAACAAAAAACAAATAAGAATCATGGTAGAAATTATTTACATTAAGAAGATGTCTATAACATAAAGAGAACGCATTTAAGCCATTTCCAATTATGCTTTACACAGGACAATCAGAGGACAATTTTGTAACTTTATCATCTGTCATAAACATAGTGATGATGCATAAACAGAACATAATATTAGAACAAAAACTAGGCTCTCTTTGTATTTTTATTTTGTACTTGTTACTATAAGAAGGAAGTGTTTCTCAATCTTTCTTTTTTTCTTTGTTTTGATCAATTACAATAAATGCTGGATGTTTAACCTTTCAAATGGTTTTTATGTCCTGTGTCTTCAGAGGCTGACAACTAAAAAGGTTCTAGTGGAAAGTTTTAAGTCTCTCAGACAACATCCAAGTTTTAGAATTGTACCATACATTTTAATAGCTTTTAAAAGCCTTAGCTTTGAATGTCCTAGGAGATTGTGTAACTTGTCAAAGATGATATTACATTTTCTTCATTAAAAACTGTCAAGCCTTGTTCATGATAACACCTTCATGGGATTATTCAGTCTCATACGGCCTGCTGCTTATGTCAGCAAATCTTTGCTTTTGCTGAATAACAGTCTTTTTCTCACTGTGCAGAAAATTAACATTTCAGCCCCTGTTGTTTCCCTGTGGTTTTAACTACAAAGTTAGATAATCAATCTTAAAGAAAAAGAGGGTGAGATTATGTTTGGGAAGATATCTTTATCTCTCAAGCCCTAGATAGATTTAACAGATTTAAAAATTATGACTTCATTCATTTGGATTATGGTGTGGATTAGAACAGACCTCTTGTCTGAGGAGGGCAGAGACTTGGGTGGCTCTATCCTGATGTCAGGGTCCCACTCGCCAGGAGGCAGGACGACCACCTCATCCAGGAACTCATCAATACCAGCCAGCAGGTCCTCCCTGTCCTTTGCTTTGTACGCAATATCATGGAAAACCTGTTGGCGAGCAAACACAACCAGCCAATTAACATTAATAATCAACTAATAAATAATGCAGCATGCCCTTTATTCATCCAGAGCAGATGTCGCTCAATATTAATGCTACACTGGAAAATATTTTTTAATCACTTTTGATTACTGGCACATCAGAGATTGCAACTAAACATACCACTATGCAACCAAAAATTTTAAACTCCTTTGCAATTTTCACAATTAATGGGCTAATATCTGTGTATCTCTGCACTGTCACTACCTGTACCACAGAGAAACACGAGACGCTGACGTAAAACAATGCAAACATCTGATAAAGCTGTACCACGTCTGTTATGTGGGAGTCGAGAGGGTAAAGTTTAACTTTAGGAAATCCAGGAAAAACCCTTCCTAACCTACCATGTTGACATAAGATATGTTGAGAGAAAAGTTGAGGCCTGTGGGAAAATGCCAGCCAGGTGCTCTAGAGATTAAAAACGCTGGGAGCTTGATGTTCCCATTCACCCAGACACCAAGCCAGTAAGATTTGAAATGCTTTCCTTTCTGTTTTGCCTGCTCCCCTCCCCCCCCCCAATATATTTATTTAGCACTTAAAGAGCTTAAAACAACTTCACCACACAGATGATCAACTAAGCTATGATTTGGGCAGAACAACTGTTGTGCTGTGCAAAATCCAGAGGAAGAGATTTGACTGCAATTGCAGATGGCAAGGAGTGAGATTTAGGTAGGCAACCCCCTTACAGTGCCATAAATACTTGTATCTTAACTATACAATTCACCTGTTTATTGGACTGGTCACCTCACTGTGAAGAAACTTCAAGATATTTATCATATTATCTTACCATCTACACAGAGCTGAGTTAATCCTATCAGAGATTAGGCGAGATGTCACATGTAAATGGAAACTTTTTAATCTATATAGTTGATTACTCATTTTAAAGACATCTTTTTTTGTATTATAAATTCAGAAATGTACATTTGGATATGCAAATAAGCTAATCATGTACTGATTTGCGTAATTTATTTTAGATCATTCTTGATATGAAAGCAAAATATCTAAAAGTTTGACTAGGCCATTTAATCAATTATTGGATTGGACTGAACTGTGTATGTCTTGGAATGGAAACATGGAGAGTGAATTCATTTATTGACTTAAGTCAGAATTACAAAATAATTGGCAATATTACCAATTTCAACTTCCTAGTGTTTCTTCAGGTGACCTATTACAAACTCAAACATTTCATTCATACTTTTCTTTGTACACACACTATCCCTCAAGGTTTTTCTTTGTTTTGTGGCTTCTTTTGTGGCTTCCAGGTCAAATCCTGGGAAGAGAATTGTGGAGCATGATCAGAGCACCTAGGCTGGGTTTGGTCCAGTTTAACATGTATTGTACATGCTGGAGAAATTCAACACTTCAATATCTGAATGTGTTAGTCTGACTTTAAGACAGCTGATCTGATACAATTTCAGTCAGACATATTAAAAAAAGTTTTTGTCAGACTGATAATAATTTGATATTTTCCCATTATGTAAACATTTTCATGATAGATACAATTTAAAGAAAACCCATCTATTGGTTTGAGCTAAATCAATTTGGAGCTGCAATTCATATTTAAGATCAAAATGCAAAATCACCTTTCACAATAACAACTCACCTCATCTGACATCAGGGTAGCAATGGCTCTTCCAATCTCACGATAAGACTTCACTTTCCCTTTGGGGCCCAACATGACGAAGAGAAATCTACGCGAGAAAATGTTAGAAAATTTGATTCTTATGCATTCAGTGTATTTTTAAAAGCTGCAGGAGCTTTTCTTTTACAGCTGAATACCTTGTGGGCACGGGGACTTCAGTGAGCGCCCCCAGCATAACAGCCTGCTGTAGACGGACAAAAGCCACAAAGGGTGTCTCCAGGAAATCTACCTCTCCAACTAGCACATTTGATGCCTCGGCATCACGGGGCAATTTCTTCATGAACTTATTCTTCAGCTGTTTAAACAAGATGGAGCAGGGCCGGAATGGAATAGAAAAGAAAAAATCAGTTCATGTAAATATCAGGCAGCAGTGTAAAAATTTATGAAAATGCTCATTTAAAAAGACATAAAATTAAAATTTGAGTAAACAGAAACAATTATGCACTATATAAAAATGATATTCAAATATACAAATAATAAGGCAGAGACTGACAAGGTGTTTATTGTCTCTATAAGCAAGTGGGAACAAGTAGTGCCTGCCTTTTCCTTGAATTATGTACCAAGCAGCAGCTTGATTTTATGCCATCTAATAAACAAACTTTACTACAGTGTGTATCCAAAGTCTACAATGTGCTCATTTCGGACTTGGCTAACAAATAGACACAAACACACACTCCGATAAGCCTCAATATCAATACCACTGATACTTTGCAATGTTGTGCTGGGAAATCTTAGATCCTGGTGTTCAGTTGGACATTACTTTGATGCATAACACCCTCCTAAACATTGTTGCAAACCAAACACACCCCCACCATAGTAACCTCAGTCCCTAATGGCAGACAATGCATTCCATCATTCAACAAAAACTGATAAGTAAGAGCTGAAGGAGTTGACCTGGCCTCCAACCTCTCTAGTTTCCCATCTGATATAGCAAGTATATTTCATTTAATTTCATTTCAAATGTGGGATGTGCTTGGACAAGCCTGGTTGATAAGGACCCCCACACACAAATCAGAAACTACAGGGGATGTGTTGCTAATATCCCAAAGCTAGATGCCACAGGACTCAAAGAAGCCCTGTGTCTACGCAACAACAATTCAAACTTTTTTCTTTTCTTTTTTTTTGGCGGCACAATATCAAAAAGCTAGTTTTGATATCATGTTTGAGCAATGTAAACCACAGAAGAGATAAAGACTCCCTAGCTGGGAGCTGTTTAACCATAGCCGTCAAAGGCCAGATCATTCTGACAAATCTCCATTTTGTTACAGTTTAACTGCTTCTGTGGTGGTTTTTATCAATGTGCAGCGTATCTGTCACCAGGCTGACAATTCGCAACCTGTTTAATCTCTCTTGAGTCATGACAGGCAGACAACTGAAACTCACACAAGAGTAAGCTTTTGTTTCTAGAACTGAGTATGCACTAAAGGTCTGTTTGACACAAATTCAAGCATGCACGCATCCCAACAGATGACCTGGTGTTGCTTTGTGAATGGAGACCACAAAAACCTTGTTTTTTATATCATGTCATACAACAATGAAGAAGAGACCAATCAACACATTACCTGATCCTTCTCTGGTTTGTCAGAGAAGTCACTAAGACTATTAGAGGTGAGGTTCCGGTGGGCAGTAGTTGGGCTACCTGCAGAAAGGTGAGGTAATGTTAGGATCAGAGAGGTCAAGCAAAACAGCAAATTAGCTATTATTGGCTGAGAAGGGGGTGTGAGTTAAAGAAAAGAAAAGCATGAGCAAAGTAAAGGGATAGAGCCAGAAACATTCGCTAAATGTGGCAAGGCTTAAGCTTTAGAACTAATGCCAGATGGCTGTTCATTCGGCCCCTCCACAGAGAGCCGGACCTTGCGGTCATCTCAGGTCTGCTGCTTGTACGCGTTAACAGACACATGCTGAGGCAACTATTGGCAAATTAATGAAAGGGAAACTTTGGAACTCTGTTCGATGCGGTCCATTTACTCATCCACTGTTATTGCCAATGCTAGACAGCACAGTCTACACCAATTCAGCGTTTTGTTGCCAGATAAATATTTAGTTAAGTACATGAAGAGTAATTCCACATCTGCTTTGGTTTGTAGTACTGAAATAATACAAAACCAATCTTTTATAACAATGTTAGTTCAACATTATTGCTTTATTGACTCTTTTCATATCCTTGCATGTTAGGTTTTTTTTTTTAAAGGGACTAGGTGGCAACAATGCAGCTTTCAGCTGTAGGGCTGTGACCTCACTTACAGAGGTATCCCATGCTGGAGCTCCTCATGTCCTCACATGATTCCATTGGGTCTTGCAGAGTTGAAAAAGGCACAGGTTGCTCGAGAGGTTGGCGTGCAGCTACACCCCAGACACAGGAAGTCAGAGGCACAGAGCAAAGATCCCAAGAGGAAAAAGAAGGAGGAATAAGGATGTTGGAAGGGTGCAGAAAGGAAAAGAAGGAAGAGAAGTTAATACAAGGCTGAAATATAGTGTTAGAGTTATAAGAAGTCAGAAGTTAAAAGTTGAAGTGTTTGGGTCAAATTACCATTCTCCTGGCTTGAAAACAGCCTACTTGCACTGGAGACACTCTTGCCAATATCTGCAAGAGATCGCAAGTTGGACTTCTTGGTCTGGTGGCGATGCTTCCGCAGCAGCGTGTACATGACCTTCTCCTTCAGGTCTGGCTTCAGTTGACCGGACTCAATCTGGCTGTCAGTGATCATTTCTGTTGGAGGACATTAAAGATCAGAACAGAGTCGTCTCTGGGTTCTTCAAAAACATTCAAGTTTGTGTGCTGAAGTTCTGGGTCCAGTCAAGCCCACTTACCAACAACCTGTGGCAGAGTGGAGGCCTCCAGGTCGAACATGATAGTGCCCTTCTCGATGCATGTTTTGAGCTCCATCAAGCTGTGCAAGGACAGCGTGGCGACATGAGGCTTACTCCAACGCTCGCCACCCTTCTCCACCTTCTCCTCAAACTTGATCCATCTGTACAAGCGATGTTAAATGACACAGAGGCAGGAGGAAGTTTGCGGTTACACTGCTGTGTGTGACTCACACCAAGATACCATTTTGTTTTTATATTTGCATCAAAAAAAATTTGTAAAAGTAAATGTTTTCTTTTTAAGATTTGGAACAAATGAAGGCAAAAAAAACCATCTTTATAAAGCAACCCAAAGTTATTTCAAAATTAGTCACATTTCACAAGTAAGAACAGGGGGATGCATGACAGTATAGAAACAAAAACTAAAAATCACTAGACTCGAGAAAGTACATGGTGGAACCGGAATGCCGCCAGTCTTCCGCAACTTTCAAGACCACACATGGTTCAGTCGGGGAAAAAAAGGACTTTTGCTGCCAACACGGATAAGCTTTGCCCTGAAGGCAAGACTCTGGGACAAGGATTCTTTTTAATAACAACGCCTCACATGTCACCGCTACAAAGAGCTATTCTCCTGAGGCCTGAGGATGGAGTTTCCTCAGTGGATAGAGTATCCCTCTGGCTGTAGTCCACAAGCCTGTGATCAGCCATCTTTCTAGTAGAAAAGACACTGTGGACTTTAAAGGGTTCGTTTACACTCACTCTCATGCAACCTCAGCTTCCCAAAGGAGGATACATAATTACAAGAACTAGTATTGAAAAGAAACAGCTTTTCAGGGGCTGAGAGATTTGCATCAATGCTACTAACAGTAAAATAAATGTGTTTAAGACACACCTCTACATAATAGTTATATCTGTGGGAATATACACAGCAAAAAACATCACACACATCAACATGAGGAATCATTAAACTGTTCAGTGATTCCTCATGTTGATGCCAAATGTTAATGCGCTCCAAAGTAAACTGTAACAATCAGTCCTGTCCTGATCATGTGGGAGTTTCTGGCTTTTTCCTGGTCTCACAGGTTAGGTAGTACAACTCTCAAATCAGATAAGAGTAAACTGGGTGTTGACTGGAGTACAGCCTATTTCCCTACACATACAAAACATGAGGGGATTGTGTTCCAATTTCAGGACCGCAAAGCAGGAAACTTCTGAATACACTGCCCACAGTTCATGATGTCAAAGATGGGTGTGGAGCCAACAAAAGGCATGCCTGACTCATAAGACATTCGGCTCAGAAGCTCACCTGGCCGTTTCTTTCCACTCCATCTCCTGCCCGTCCACGGACAAAAGCTCATCCAGCTCGGTGAAGAGCTGAGGTGGTGGCGGGCCATCGTCTTCCTCTCCCAGGATAAACCGAATCCTCTCAGCTGGAGAAACTACAGAAGACAAATTAGGGGACAATCAAATCAATACAGCACATTTCTACAAAACTAGTTACAAGAAATAGTTGTATAATGGTTGTCTCCTCTGCAAAGGTTCACATACAAATTATCTCTGAAAGAAAGTCCCGACTGGGTTATAGTCATGAGTGCTGCATTCAAATGCATCTAACTGTTCAGGAAAACCAACTTCTGAATCCTGTTACATTAATTCAAAAAGTTGTCTTTCATTCATAGCCTTCCACATCACTGCAGGACAGCTAGAGAATAGTGAATATTAATCCAAAATGTGTGCTTCAGGCAAACATTGACAGATAGAAACAGCCATGAACATCAATATATTAAAAATGAGTAAATATTGTAAAGTCATTTTCAGAGTTTCTTAAACATAAAACAGATTAAACACATTGAAAAAGTAAGTTTCTCATATTTGGGGTTCTAGGTTTGATGAGCAGTGACAAGTATGAACAGGTGGAACCTCTTTCCTTTAAACCTCTAACATGTAGGATCTGCACTTGTCTTTGCTATTGCAGTGTGTGGCATCAGCAAAACAATAGTTTGTGAATTCCTACAAGTCTTGCAAGGGATTTAAAGGATTTCCAAATTATATAAAATAAATAATTCCACTATGATTGGCACAGATTTCAAACTCCTATCAAATTATCTGGGACTCGCTGTACCTGCACATCTTAGAGAACTGGCAAAACTTCATTATAGGTAATTACTGTCAAAGTACACGTACGTGCAATTGCATTGCAGAGATTGCACAAACTTGACCTAAATAAGAGACTTTGCAAGAAGAAAACCATTGCTGTCCAAAAAGATCTACATAGAGCTTTTGAAATTAAATGTTCTGAAAGGATTAATCAAGGAGAATTGTTTGACCCCAACATTCAATTTATTTGGGCAATACCAAATATGTTTTCATTTTCTGTGAAGCACCATGGTGAAAAAAGTTTTACTTCATCAGGTACAGAGACACATGTTGACAAAAAAATAATCGCCATCATATTATTTAATGTGCTTGAAGATACCCATATGATCTGACTGAAAGTTGAACTGGAAGTGAACTTTTCAATGGGACAATAATCCTTGGCAAACACTTGAAAATCCAACTAGGAATGTCTCAAAATGAAAAAATTAAGGGTTACAGAATGGCCAAGTCAAAGGCCAGATTTCAATCCCACTGTGGGTGGATGGGGGGGGGGGGGGTTGAAACAGGCGGTACGTGCATCTTGTCGCTAAAAGACGTTGGCTTGAAAGAGTGATCAAAAACTTGTGCAAGCGGATATCGGAGCTGGAAAAAAATCTGATAAATAGCTTCTGGGGCCAAGGGTGTTCTTACTTTTTGCCAAACAAGACTACAACATTCATTGTTTTGTTTTTTTTAAATTCATCCACCACATCCTAATTTTTAAATAATAAACTGACAGTACAAATTTTCTGTATGGTGTAGTTCAAGTATGTTACCATCATCTGTATATATTGTTTTAAAGAGGATCAAGTAATTTTTTTAAATCTTTTTTGGTCCAAATATGTAAAAAATGGACAACAGTTTCCAAAATATGTACTCTTTCAATTTGGTTCTACATGGTGATATTAATATTAATCTGCAAGGATGTTCAAAACTGTTCCTTTACAGATCATGATGCCATAAAAAGAGGAAGTTAAACACTAAGAGCCCTGTATCGTTATTTAGGCCTTTGCTTGAAAATTGTATAGCCTAGACATAATGGAATGGGTGCATTTATCCTACCATAAGGTCTATTAAAATACTTAAGTAAAGGCAACATTTGTGAGATTTGTTCATATGTAGCCTATAAATATTGATATATATGTCTTAGTAGTTAAGAATAACTGAAAATGGCATGTAGCACAAAGAAAAAAATATTCAGGCTTGCCTTAAAAAAACAAAAACAAAAAAGAACACTCATGATTAATGTGAATATTCCTCTTGAATGATAAACCGCTATCAGATCATAGTACAGTATGTGAACATTATCTCTGCAAAGACCAACTCTGATAAAATGTAGCAGAACAAAATTAGAGAGGTTTTAGTACACAGTGCAAACTACTCTAAAATAGCCATTTTGGCACCATCTGGTTTCAAAGTCCCCAAACTGGGGAACTCATAAAATCTCGACTACAAGGGAGGAAAAAAAACACACCCTCATGAGGAAGAACTTTTACTTCTCCTTGTTTCCTTATGAGAAGAGCAGCCAAGATCTGAGTCAGCAAATCTGCTGAGAATATTGGCTTACACTAAATCTTTATAACCAGCTTCCACTTCCTTTTTGGGAAACATTAGACTTAGATAAAGCTAAAACAGTGGCTTCCTTCAGTTTTAGCAATAAAAAAATAAACTGATTGATTCAACGAGGGGAGCCTTTGTGTTTTATATCTTAATAGTTTGTCCATTTTAAGAGGAAATGATTATTTCTGTCAAGACTTCTAGTAAATTTGTGCAACTTAAGTAGAGAAGTACAAGAAGCTATTTGTGAAGCTTCTTTTATGTGCAGTCCAATTCAGGAGACTGCAGATTGCCACCTTAAAAACGGAAGTGTGTGTGTGTGTGTGTGTGTGTGTGTGTGTGTGTGTGTGTGTGTGTGTGTGTGTGTGTGTGTGTGTGTGTG
>JAOXYM010000020.1:5594244-5607700 GCA_028567055.1 Leptatherina wallacei
ATCCTGAATGTGCATCTTGTCATCATGTGCTAAACTCTGAAAGACTTTTAAAGTAATCAAAAGGGCCTATGACATCAAGAGAGAGAGATTAATGTGAGCAAACCATTTATCATATCAAGGCACCTGTGGATGACTAAGCACACAATGCTGGTTTACACCCAAGCATGAGGAGTAACAAAGGATTATCGCGTCAGAGGAGAGAGGATTACTCAAGAGCGTGTCTTCGGTGTCGAGGCTAAAGCGACAGCTTGACGAAATGCCGGCATGATTGATAAAGTCAGAAAAAGATTTAATATGTTGGAGACTAAACAAAATCACAACTTATTTCTTTTCTGGTAATTTCCCAACTGATACCAATTCATGAATAAAGAATAAGCCGTACTTTACGAACTAATCTGAAACAATAGTGTCACAGAAAACAGGTTGCAACAGCTGCTATGCACACAAAAGACAGTCAGATGACAGAACAGCTGTAAATTCCTACATTCCTTCCTTATGTTTTGATGCTTGATATTACACACCCACAATGTTTGGTCTCATTTCTCAATGTAAACTCCTGACTTTCCAATCCATTTGGACACGCCCAGCTTAGTTAATTCTCTCCGATATGCAAGCAGGAAAGTAAATAAAACCACACCTGCACATGCACGTGGGATTATTTCTAAATTAGATACACCTACAAAATCAAGGTGACTGACTCTTTTTCCAGTGCCAGAAACAGCATGCCTTTGTGCCACCATACATTCACATTATCACTTCTCCAGGACTGACATTCCAACATTATGGAATATCACAACCACAGGAGCTAAGAAGCAAGTTTTCAATAGGATGTGGTGGACCACAATTATATTATCAATATTACTAATATAAATATGAGTGACAATAATATGGATGCATTTCAGTTTCCTGGTGTGGTCATGTGCTATACCAATTTACTTGATCAAAAACAGCTACCTTTGCCTTTCTTTATTGTATTTTCACAGGAAATACCTTTTCTTAAGTACATTGTCTCAAAAGTCCCTAAAAAGCCAACTCTCTTCATCCTGTCTGCACTTTCATAACAAGGATCATTCATGCTTCCGCACTTCAAGCATTCTTGGAATTGCCAGTCTACCTTGATCCCAGATGCCTTCAGGTATGCTAGCATTGTTCTCACATCCCCTGATTCGGGAGGCAAATCCTTTGCTTTTTCTCTGCTCTTGCCACTCACCTCAAGCTTGTTTTGATACCTTAATAGTTACCTTTACCAGCAATAACACCATCTCTTTAATCCATTTTTTGACTGACACATTATTAAGGTAAACTTCAGCACTGCAAATGATAATTTCATGTCTTGCATGTGTAATACAAGACTTACACCCATCCAAAAGGCTTGGAACAACAATGCAACATAACCATTCCATTAAGCTAGAGTATATGGCTCATTCTATGTGCACTAAGGATTTTTTTCACATTATCACATTAGAAACATCTCTACTCCACAAAACATAGGTCTGAAAAAATATCTTGCAGAAAGTTTAGGAAACAGTAATGCAACTTTCTTCTGCAACCATGCATGATAAGATATCTCTGCTTTTTCATCTCCAGCCACAACTTCAATGACATCTATTGAGTTTTTGTTGAAACGAACACTATCTGAAAGAGAATTAACATTTTATCCTTTGCTGGTCCTACCCTCCTTGTAGTTGACGCTTATCTGTCTTGCACAGCAACTTTATTTTTTGCGACATTTTCTGGCTCTTTCTTCTCACCTGCCTAGTTGTTAGCTTCTGAGAATCCATTCTCACAAATCCCAAAGAGCTCAGTGTTATTCACCAAGGTGACAGATTATACCCCTCTTTGTGTTAACTTTATACACTTAGAGCCGATCCAGTGTCATTTTCAGATTAGTTTGTAGCATTTTCCCATGCTCCAATTCTTGTGTTGAGTGGAAATTTCTGCTTGTTTTTTTTCCTCTTTGCTTTGCTGGTTGACACTCCACCCACCTCTCTGTGCTCTACCTTCTTAAATCTAAAAGCAGTGATATTGTGTAGGCTGGGGTTTGCAGAGTGTTGCTGGAAGTCACCCAAATAACTTAACATGAAATATTACCAGTGTATGAATCATATTCTCCACACTGCATTTTCTTTGTGTGTAGATTACTCACTGAGAGGTTTTAGGAAGTTTACACTAGAATCATCCACATTCTCGCCATCGTACTTGTATCCCTCTGTTACTAGTTCGGCCCGTTCCCGCCTTTCTTTGTGGCTAGACTTGCGTCTGTGGCGTCTCCTCCGATGGTAACTCTTAGGAACATGCACACCAATGTAGACAGTGTGGTGACCTGAAACAACACAATATTAGGAATGCAGATCAGATGACATTCACAGTTAAAAAGAAAATCACAATTATGCTGAGTAGAAGTATTCTATACAAGTGGCAGAATAAAAACAATACAAACTATGTGGATCTAATGTGGTATGAAATGTTCGCTTATCTTGAGACAGCTTTTGTGCATTTCTTGTTTCCAGTTTATTTTTTTCTCAGGAAGGACATAAAGCATTATATTAATGCCAACTACTTCCTGCACAGCAGCTCATACGGACGTCTCCAGGAAGTAATTAGAGAGATGGTACTGAGAGAAAACTTTAGCAAACACCGAGATTATCTGACCAAGTCAGTGATGAAGCAATTGCATGTTGAGCCTTTGTATTTTACTGATATCTTTAACACTTCATGAAGGTTAACCTTGCTTCAATGTAGAAACCAAACCTTGCCTGAAACGAACAAAAACATCAGACTTCCATGCAGGAAAGCAGAAGGTTTACTGCACGTAAACAGCTAAACATAATGCCAAGAACGCTGACGTGGCTCTCATTGTGTGAAGTCTGAAGTGGTGGTCGAGAAAATATTTGAACGTCCCAGTAAATTCATGTGGGTGTCTGCATGAATTCTTGTGTGGCTTTAGCCGACAGCCAGCACTGGACAGGATCTGACACAGCTCCTTGCACAGACACATTTGCTACATTGGATATTATTTGTCTTGTTTGAGCAATTCTGTGTGCCAATAGGGAAGATGATAGACCAGACAATGAATCATTAACAAATCTTACCTTCTACTTCCTCTTCATCACAGACATGTTTGACAAAAGATGCTCCTCTATCCAAGACAGCTTCATCCTCCACTCTAAATTGCAAAAGAAAAAAAAATAAGGAAGGAGACAAATGAGAAATCACAAAACTGGAAAGCACAAATTATACTTGTGACAATGTATTTTTTACATAATTTCCTGTTTTCATCTAATTAGGTCTTTCTACCATAGGTCGGACCATCATCAAAGAGAAACTTCATGCATTATAAAATCCAGAACCCAAAAACTATTGCCAATCGTTTTATCCAATATCCTTTGCATAAAAACATTGGCAGTTGCTGGAATATCTACTTTTAGAAGTTCTTGCAAACCTGCAATAAAATAAATTAATCTGTATATTTATTGTACATGATGTGCACTCTAACAAGACTTCATATAACAAGCATGCAAGCTTGACATTCTAATGAAAACAAACAATGTAGCATTGATGACCACAGCTATGCAGTCTCCATTTTCCAATAACTGTCACAATTATTGCATGTTAATGTAGAAATTAGCTGATCAGTAACACAGAACACAGCAGTTATGATTACAACACACATAAAGGGAGTGTGACTGTTCTTTTAGCTAAGAATTACTCAGACTGCTAAAAGTATTTGCCACATCGCCATCAAGCAACAATGCTGCACATATGAATGAATATGAAAAAATGCATTTTCAAGACTAAATGTTGTACTTGTACTCAGTGAATACATGTACAATTTGCCCAATATACTGAAATATCAGTGCGTGCAGACTATGCCACAGGTCTCTACAAGGTTAAAGATATCTCATTTTGGGCTTTGTGACCTACTTTTGTTGATCTTGCTGCCTAAAATGTCCCTTTAAGGTTGTAAGGAATGTGCCACCCCCCAGTCCAGTAAAGAGCACTAATCCATTCAACAAAAGGTGTTGCAAAGCAATGAATTCCCCCAAACTGTCTGAAGACTACATAAGCAAACAAGTAAGAATAAATATTTGATTTAGGATGCATATCAGGAATGTCAATAAACATATGAACGATTTGCCACTGAGCACTCCCCAGCTGTGGATAGCACAGTTCATAAAATAAGGGGGAGGGGGAGTTAGTGCACAAAACTGCTAAATAAACAAAGTCAGACGGATAACTTGTTCCTCCAATAGGAATACACACTAATCCAAATTTTCCCAGTGGACATGGTATCTGGCCCCGAGAATGACTTCGGTACAATGATGATCGCAGACTTATTGCTGCTACTCGATCAAACAAGCGATGAGAAGATGCAGAACTTGTTGCCAAGTGTATAGGCAGTAGTAAAGCAGTCATCAGCTTCTGTTCCCTCCTTTCTTGCTCATTGTTGCTTACAAAAAAATACATGGAGCTCCCATACTGTAGCTACCACATGGAGATGGTCATTTATCTGCAGATTTCTTTCCATTATGTTCTGCATGTTCTATCTTGTTTCCCTCTGAGACAGAACGTGATGAAAATATCACCAACTTCAAGGAGCTGCTTATGTCACTGTTCTCTTTAGTGAAGATCTTGTTCCTGATCAGACGTAGGGACACAGTTCAAATACTAGAGACCAACTGAAACCTATGAAAACAAATGGGCAGGGCCATTTTCATTCAGTCTTGCAAAATCATTACAAACGTATGAGAAACTTGCTTCTGGGTCTTTCTAGAAACACAGCAAAGTCTTGTTGCTTTTACCACTGCAACAGGTACCCAAGTGATGCAATTTACATGTCTGTGCATGGAGGCAGGTCAAGTAGCGCAGCGAGGGGGCCTTCAGAAAGCAATTCACCACACAGGAGAGCAAAGAAAGCTCATGTTTCAGGTTTACTGCTGGCTACGGAGCCATGTTAATCACTCCACACTGTGGCCTCAGACAGGGAGATATTAATGATGAGAAACATGGCACAGGTGCTACACAATCATCCAGGATGCAGGAAAGTTCAGCATTTCCATTCTGAATGGGGTTCTACAAGAAAGAGTTTGAATGGTATAGAAAGTGGGATATGGGAATAAACGGAAACTTTAAATCTGCTCTTCAGCATTACTAAGCAAATGACTCACTTGAGTCAAAAATCAGTCAGCTGAAATCAAAACAACAACAAAAATGCATATCTTGTACCCAAACATGCATGGAAGATAAGATCTTACAGTAAGTCTTCTTAACCACGTCATTGCATGGCAGAAAATCTTGAGCCTCTTTATTTCCCCCTATTATGACAGCTTGTGTCTGATTCTTTTTTTTTTCTTCTTAATTTCTCAATGTAGTGTGCTTCTCCCTTTGCTTCAATCTTGGTAACCTCATGAGGCTGGATAAACCTGTCAGCGCATGAGGAGCCAGGATCAGCTGCTCGGGATCAGGGATCATCCCCATCCCTTTACAGAGTGACGCACCCAATCCCAGCAGCCAGCCAGGTTTACCATGAGGGCAACAAGTGCAACGACCAGCACGGTGATGAGTTATGAGCCTTAAAAAAGACCAAATTTATGTTGTGGATATCAAAATTGAGAAAGATGCTATAAAATATTTTGGGTTATCCTGATCAACTGATTAGTGTGAACTGGAATGTATTTCTAACACTTTTGGTCTGCAGCAAGCTTTTGGGAGGATGAAAAAATTTTGTTATGCATTTTGGATAATTCTCAATGACTCAAAGTAGTATTAATAATAATATATCACAATCATAGACACCAAATAAACACCACACATTGAGTTGGTGGAACAAAGGGAATAATCATAGCGTTTAAAGGACTTTTATGCAATAAGCAACAGCTTGTCAAGTTTGCTTAGACTTTGGGAATTCCCTCTAAAATGACCTGACTTGACAAGGAAATGGGAAGATATCCAATTACCCGGAGCATAACTCAGAGCTTCTCATTTTCCTGTTCGCACCCACAGGAAGAATAGTGCAAGGAAATGAACGGCAAAAAAGCAGAGAAAAACATTTCCTTGTTGCAAACCCAATGTCACAATCTCCACAAAAGAAAAAGAACGAGGAATTAAGTTGTGTTGTTAATAATCTGTCCTGCCAAGATAAGGTTGGGCACACACACACACACACACACACACACGAGAGACGTCACAACAGGTTACCCTGGTTTCACTCACTTTTAAGGGAAACTGCGCCTCAACTCGGAAATATAAGCCTACATCTTGAAAATCATAAATGCCAACAAAGTGATTAATTCCAGGTACTTCTAAGGAAAGTCCATTGAACTAAGTTAATTTCCGTGCTGGATTGTAACCATGATGTGCTCTGGAAACCTCTGTGGAATAAGGACGCGCACGTTGAACCGCGTAAAAATGAAGATTTAAAGCGTTTCAGCTCATAACACATGACCTGAGACATACACAGCTTTATTCATACGGATGCGCAGCAGAGGATATGTCCATCACTGACCATGCGCTAAGTCCTTCTCACTAATTGATAATGACAGGTTATTGGAAAATAGATTACCGTCCATTCATAGCCACAACCATGCGGTAGCGGTGGCTTATGCACCTGAGAGGGTCAATTGGAATGATCACTTTTCCAAAGTAGTCCAATGAAAAGTAAATATATCTCATATTTGCCACCCTTGTCCTGCAAACCGAGACACTGACAGATAATTTACGCACAGAAAATCATTCATTTTGTAAACGCACGGACTTTGTCATTAACTAATTTACCTCTACCTGTCAGGGAAGCTGTTCACACCTTTTGATTGCAGGCATCAAGGGAAAACATCCAAAATACCCAGCGTGGAGTTTTATGAGAGAAAAGGAGCGATCATAAACTTACTTGCTCTTGTCGGAACTCATGGTGACAAATGTCTTCTTCAAAACCAGATCAGTCTGGGGTCCAGCAGCCGTCTCTTTCGGTCCCAGCTGCTTTTCAAGCTCGGTGTTTGGAAATCTTCCCCTTCTCTTGCTGTCGCGCTTTCAAAGAGTCTCAAAAGTTAAAGAAAAGAGGCCGACGAGCCGTGGCTATCTCGCTGGGATGATTTCTTCGACTCTACAAACCAAGCTCAACATATAACAGACAATCTTCATATCTAGTTTGACTTGTTCTGCTCGTGCCGTAGTAACATCTTGGAGAAAGAGGCTCGTTGGAAGCGCGTGGAGACTCTCCGTGCGCTGCGTGTCTTTTTCCATATTTTAAGTACCATCCCTCCTCCTGCGTGACGCCACGACTGGGGCGGAGGTCAGAAAGTTACTTCTGGGTGGCGCACCAAAGGTTTCAACTTGACCAATGGACCCTCTATTGTTCATTAGAAGAAATGTTACCAGAGCCATAAACAGCGCTTTATGATTAACTGTAAGACATAAAATCAAGTTTCAGACTTGGATGCGCAGCATCATAATAACTCATTTTCACAATTTCTCTTGAAATGTATATTGAAAGACTTGCGCGTGAACATTTCACTTCCATGTTGCAATAAGCTGAATATTAAAAATCATACATGTTCCACAATTATTTAAGTGGACCAAAAGTCTAGTTTCACCTTGGCTTATATTCTGGTCTCTAACTATAAATAGGCATTAAAAGTGCCAATTATATCAGCTATTTAAGGTAGCTTTACCCAAATCCTATTGGCACTACTAAGAAAAGGCAAGCTGGGAAGTCAAAAATAGCTGAGTGGCTATAATAGGAACTGGCGACACCTTCTGGGAGAGTTGAGACCAGTATAAAGAAATGTTGACACACATCAGGTGTAACATTTGTACAAAGAAAACCAAAAAGAATTCCCCCAAAAAATAAACATTTAACAGCCCGTAAAAAAAACAAAAAACACAAATAAGATTTATTGTATTTAAAGTTTATTGTCTTTAATACTAATGGACAATAAGTACATTCTCATTTACACGTCAGCATTGATAAATACACATAAGTAAATCACACTTTTAAAAACTATCTAGAATGTCATCATCATTGATGCATTTTATTGTCTTCGAATATTCCGTGAATTTTTGTTCCTGTTGGGCAGCGTCCACGTTTTCTTATCACCGGCTTATAATGTACTCAGGAACTCCTTCACCTGAAAATAAAACCACAATAAACAACCCAATAGCTTTAGCAGTGAGTGCAATGAGGGCACCAACTCAAAACTGTTTTATTGCTTATGGCTACAGTTTAAGTGAAACCTCAATAAGTACCGGTGTTTACTATAATCATGAAAACAGCTCAATATGCATTTCTTTGGGCATTTGGTGATTGAATGTGTGTTTCTCTGTATTCAAAGTCACTCTGCAGAGCTTGCGATTATTTCTAAAAACAAAAATCAGTGTACAGTCGTTTCAAAGGTTCCTCTAAAAACGCTCAAAACATGAGAATTAAAATTTGTGTAAGAATCAGCCAATCAATCTTCAAGACTGCACAGATAACACGAGTGGTTTAATATAACCAATTGTGTTAACTTAAGTGCTCTTACACTTTTAAGTTATCTGTACTCAAGACTCTAGTACATCTCAAAAGGGAAATATTTTGTTTTTTTTTACATTTTACAGCTTCAGTTTTTTCTGTAACTAATCCTCAATTAAGTTGAATGAATCCTGAATTGAAGCTGTATAATAAAACACAAAAAAATGTGGTCCACTTAAATTACAATATATCCTGCTGTGATGGTGATCTATAAATAATTGTAAGCAAGCTAATAATAGCCGACACCACAACAGTTACATGAAACATCTTTACATGAAGCATAAAATACTGATTCAAATATGTCAGTATTCCAAAATGTATATAAAGTAATGAAAGTAAACACATGGAGGCAGAAATATAGCAAAATAAATAAAATGACAAATTCTTTATATCAGAAATGAATTAGTATCAAGACTTTCGCAGAATCAAGAAATCTTTCTTGCTTTTAGTGCATTATTGTTGCCTCCAGTCTTTTCATTATCATCAACAACATTCAAGCAGTTTCTCACCTTCTCAATCATGTCAGCACTCTTAATTTTGTCTCCTTTAAAATCGTCATTCACGTCCATCGTCAGGATAGGAACTTCACTGAGATACTCAAACTCCATGCTGTGGGCAAAGATGCTGACGTTAATCATTTTCTATACATTTAAACGGCACATTTCTACATTTTCCTTTGAAACTGAAAGTATTTGCAGAAAAAGTTCTGAATGGGGAAAATCCATATCCAGGATGATTGCTCAGAGACCTAAATGTAGCAGATAAAATGCGTTTCAAACTGTAAATAATCAAGTTCTCTCAAACACGGTTTCTAAAGCAAACACGACACGTGTGTATGTGTGTGCGCGCACGTTTTCTCACTTCATGGTCTTGTGTTGCAGCCAGCTCTCGTGCTTAAAGTGGAGCTTCTCGAGGTACTCCAGAGGGATATCTTGCTCTTCCTCTCTGCCTCTCAGGTGTAATCTCTCTAAGCAACTCTTCACACATACAACAAAAAAAGAGAAAATTTTCTTTTGTGTGTATAGCAATTTAAAATTTGAATCTTTAAAAAAAAAAAAGTTAGAAATATCAATTTTCCATCACAAAGTCCATCTATTTACATGCAAGCGAATGCTAGGGTACCTCTGGTGAAGCTCTGAGGTAGATGATCCCATCCAGCTCGATGTGCTTGCCAAACTGGTTATGCAGCCAGCCGTGCCAGTCCTGGTAGATGGACCATTCAGTCTCATTCATGCATTCACTCTCGTATAGATTGGCTGCAAAGATGTACCTACAACATGACGAACACAGGAGAAGGAATGCCATGAGATTCTGCGTTTTAGCACTCGCTAAGGACTTCCCCTGTAAAGTAATATCATAATCATTAACAGAGATGCACCACGAATCTTCAAGTATTTCATCAACTCAATTAAAGTTAGATAATTATCATTAATAAAATAATAATAATACATTTTATTTATAGTTATTTTCAAAAGAAATTCAAAGCTGCTTCACAGGGTACCACAACAGTTAAAAAACAGAGCAAAATACAGAAAACAGGTATATAAAAAAAAAAATAAAAAATAAAAACACAGGAAACAAGGAATACAGGTCAAATTTATGTGTGATAAATACAGATTTTAACAGGTGGGTTTTTAGATGAGATTTAAAAAAAGTGGCAGGGTCTGTAGTGTCACAGATGAATTGTGGGAGGGAGTTCCAGAGGGTGGGGGAAAACGACAGAGAAGGCCCCGTCCCCCTTGTTGTCGATACCTGTCACTGTAGATGGATCTCTCAAAGAACTGCACAGGATTTTCAGCTTCTTGGAGCTTCCCGTTGGCCGATCTGATCTGGGCACGCACCCGACTAATGCAAGCGTAGCTCTGGAAGGTGTAGGCCCACCTCTCTGGCTTCTCATACATCATCTGCAACACATTGCCCCCACTCCTCTGAGATGTGGTCAGCTCCTGAGAAAAAGAATAAATCACAGAAAGTGTTTTTAACAGTGATGCAAGTTTCTGTCTGGCTTATCTTTCATTCATTTATCAAGGCCTGTTACGTGCTTTTAATTTTAAATAACAGGCCTGACGTAAACATACACAATCTGTTTTGATAGAGTGAGGTAGAGATTTGATCAATGAAAAAAACCTTTGAATTATTAGATGGTGCTGAAACTTAAAACCTCCTATGTACACAACCCATTGTATAAATCTTATTTCTAGATTTATAATACACACAGCTAATGTTACAGTCTACAGAAAGGGGAAAAAAAATACTGATAATGAAATTTAAGTCGTTTTCTGAAAGTGAACAAGAAATCCTAATGCTTTGAATTATATATCAATGGGTACTGGCATAACATTGTCAATGATTTTAAAGCATTTGTTATGTTAGTATTAGTTGTGGTCATTATATACAAGGTAAGATCGGGCTCTATTTAAACATTTACATAAACAGGCTTTTCATAAGCAAATATAGTTTTGTCATGCACCCCTTTTGAATTCCCATCTACTGTATATCAGTCACATTGAACAATATTGGGAGTGAGTTTTTCCAGAACCCTTTCAGTCCACAGTTAAACAGCAAAGGTGGCGCAAAAATCTTTATTCACCCAGATGCATTTGTCTTGAAAGCTGAGCTATTAAAAATCTTTGAAATGAAAAAAAAAACAACAACCAAAAAACCATAAACTAAACTATCCAATGACCAGCAGAGGGCGCTTGCCTAGACTCATGTAAGCACTCAGAGCTGTGACAGCAGAGAAGGCTTGTTAGTAGATGGAACAGTCCAGCTGAAGCAGGACATTCTTTTAATGCTTCAGCGTTATCAAATTGCACTGCACTTGCAAAAATGTGTAAAAGTTTATATTACAAAAAAAAAAGTGTTGATTTTACCTCAAGGTATCATAACATTAAATATAGCCAAATATTCTAGCATTTTTCAAGCCAGCTGAGCTGGATGGTTTCAGGAAAACTAACTTGTTTTAATGCTGGTACACTAACAAATGCATTAAAAAAAAAGTCAGAACTAATGCTTGTACCCCACAATAAGAATACTTTTCCCATCACATAACATTTGTTTCAAAATACTGGTTTAAATAAACTTATTGACACACACACACACACACACACACACACACACACACACACACACACACACACACACACACACACACACACACACACACCTGAATGCACCACTTCCAGTCAGACCTCATGTGAACCTGCTGAACTTATTGAGTATCATGCTGAGGGTGAGGCTACATGCCTGCTGCTGTGTGTGAGGTTAGAGATGTTTGCCAGGAGGGTACCATCTGTTTCTTGGGTGTGTGGCAGTGGGTTAACAGCAACCAGTGCAGATATTTAGACACATAGCAGCTGCACTCCAAATACAGATGGAGACTTCTTTAGTAATCATGACATGAACAATTGGGTGCATGCATGCTCAACCTCCGGCAGCTACGGGTTATGTGGCCCTAAGGGAACATTTATCCCCAATTTCTAGAGTAACGTTGACTTGATACACAACATATTGGTTTAAACTGGCAAGAGAGCAGGTTTGACAGTAGTTTATGTCTTACTGCAAGTAAATACCTCAAAATCGCTTCCTGTTGTTTGGACATTGCACCACCTGGCGATTGGCTCTGGAACCACCTCCCAGTCTGTACTGTGCTTCTCCAAAAGACGCACAAATGTAGATTTACCCGCCGCTAAGCACAAAGGATGCAAAACATTTAAGTAAGTTCGGCTGTACAGAGCAGAGCAATATGTTTTCACGTAGTTGGGAATACTCTCATATGAACTACTATTTAGTTGAAGCAGGTAGGATCATAGTTGGCGGCAAAATTGGCCGACTAAGACTAAATCCCACCTGGAAGCTACAGAATATCACTAAAGGACAACCTGTCATATATTTCAGCAAATAAAAACGTCACGTTGGTTTTTCTTGATGAAATGACGCTTCAATAAAGCTGCACTCACCGATGTTTCCCTCGATGGAAATGCGCCTTATTCTCTTCTCCATTGAGTCGTTCATGGGGTCGGGGCATGGTCTCTTTGAGTTAAAAGACATCCTCGGATATTTAATACTTCTATGTTAATTAATCAATAAGTCGGTGCTGCAGCTGCGGTTGTAGACGGTTCGTTCCTTGTCGTTTAAAGTTTGGCGGTCAAACGTCAGGAAGTGACGGCGCTTTACGTACAGATGCCTCCGCCCAGGAAGCAGCTGCCGATGTGACGTTCACTGATACAGGAACTACTTTAATCATCAGAAGTGTTATGCTACAATATCTTGTGTATACATGAACAATGATAGGTAGAACAATTTTGATGGAAGACTTAGCATTATTTTTATTAAACTGTAATGATGCAAAATATTTTCTAACCAATTTACTTGTATTAAATCTATTACTTTAAAATGAAGTTATGGCATAAAGCTACATAAATTGGACACTGTGCACTTCCAAAACGCTCACTATGAATTGTCATCGAGTAAAGACATTTAGCTACACTTGCATTGTGAAAAAGCTTTCAGTAGATCAAACTTATCTAAAACTAATCTAATTTTCTATGCATATGCAACTTTATTTGCAAAGAAATTGTAATTGAAAAGGGAAAGATTCCACACCATTGCACCACCACCAGTCTGAGTTGTTGATACATGCAGGATGGATCCACGCTTTCACATTGTTTATGACAAATTTTGATCTACAGTCTGAATGTGACAACTGAAATCAAGACTCATCCTTCATTTACAGTCATTGGACTCATCACACCAGGCACGTTTTTCCATCTTCTATTGTCCAATTCTGATGAGCTTGTGTGTAGTGTAGCCTCCGTTTCCTGTGCTTAGCTGACAACAGTGGCACTGGCACCTGTTGTAGCCGTCTGCTGCTGCTGTAGCCCATCTACTTCGAGGTTGGACGCTTGTTTGTTCAGAGATGAATTCTGCATAACTTGGTTGTAACCAGCA
>JAOXYM010000020.1:5621812-5654825 GCA_028567055.1 Leptatherina wallacei
AGATGTGTTTTACTGTGAAACTAAATTAGCTGTTCTAACTAGACTGAGTTATTCTCAAGTAGTTGTTCAAGTCATCTTATCATTTTTTTTTAGTTGCATGACATGTTTGAGTTTATTTCATTTACTTGACATTTCATGCCCTGCAGTGGGCCTAAATCCTTGTAAATGTGTCAATAATTGCTGATAAAATTTGAGTTGAATTCAATTCCTATGATATTCTGAGTCTGCTGTCCATTTGTTGGACTGGTAAATGACTAACTTCTTTTTCCTGACAAATCTAAATATGTTGTTGTGCTTGCTTTGGTGACCAAAGTAAAATTTCATGAGAGCAGTGGTTGATCAGTGTTAATTATAGTTTAGCTCTTAGCAGCTGTAGTTAATTCAATTTTGTGTTCATGTAGCCGTATGCAGTGTGTGCATCAACCTGCGCTCGTCGTGTGGGGGTGGTTTAAGACTGAGAGGAGGGAAAACTTATTTCTCTTTTTCATATTTTTGCTTTACCCAGCTTTAATCACTTGGTAATTGCCATTTGAACATGCTTAGTAGTTTTCACACCGATGTAGCTTAATAAATCCATACCTCAACAGGTATCCTCATCACCACAATTGCCTCCAAGGGAGAGCTACAGAACTGGCCCGAGCTTCTGCCTAAACTCTGTCAGCTGCTGGATTCTGAGGACTACAATACATGTGAGGTGAGGAAGAAAATTCACATATAAAAGCTTGTACATTAGTTGGGGCTTACGGTATACTAAATGATCACCTATGTTTAATGATTCAGCTGTGGACCTTCCACTCAACAAAAGTTGAACACAATGCAATTTTTTCTGCACTGAAATGTGAGGAAAACTGGAGAAGACCGATTAGATGCACAAGTTTCTATGAGTAATTTATAAATAGGCACATTACTTGCTCAGGGCACACATTTGTCTCTGTTTATTTATTTGTTATTATTTCTTGTGGGAAGGGGAGAGCTGGGCCATCTATAAAGCAGCATCTGGATGGCATCCTGCTGGCCAGATAAGCTAAAGGCAGTCTCACAGCTGGAGCAGCAGCTACTGCAGATTATTCAGCATGGAATCATCATTCCCTTTCTATCCTTACTAGTAAACCGTATGACCCCATTTTCTGGCATGTCGCACATAATCACCCAGACTGGCTTTTATGCTGTGCATATGTGCAAAAAGAACACACTGTTGTTTCTTGTCATGTCCTTCGTGTGTGTTTTTAATCTATAATCCATCATTATCCACTTCTTTGTTTTGTGAACAATATCTTTATTTTCCTGATAGCTCCACAGTATAATACTTATCATTACTTCTTGATTGCATCGAGGAAAAAAGCTCTTAATGACATCAGTTTTGATGACATCAGCACTTCTACACGTACTACACTGAAACTAAATGCTCCATTGCTGGGACTGCATAAATCACAGTAAAGTAGTTTGTTGTGGCTGTTCGATTATCTGATTTCTTTAGTGCCGACCCCCACCCCCCCACTCTGACTCACAGGCTTCCTGGTCATTAATATGCTGTAAACTGGATTTGTGACATGAGCTGCAATAGGAATGTTGATACATTACATTAGAGAACATGCTTAATCTAGGTAGCATGTTGAAGTGTCATGCTAAATTAAGCTGAATCGAGAGGTGATATAAATGTGTCCTGACAGGATTACTTCTCACTGCTTACAGCAGGGGCATCCAAATGACTTTAAGTGAGCGACATTTTCTGAAGTTTAAGGAAGAGTTGATAGAAAAAGTATGTATCCCCTTGTGGCACCACTGTCAGCCTCTCTTACAAAGCTTGTTCAGAAGCTCAGATTTAGGTCAGCTATTTACTGCAGAGGATCTTGAAGTGTGTGTGTGTGTATGTGTGTGTGTGTGTGTGCGTAAGGCTTAACACTGAGCAGCGACCAAATTTAAAAACTCCTTAGCAGAGTAGTGATGTTTGTGAAAAGCAGCTTGGAGGTTGGAAAGCTTCTTAATGTCTGATGTTGAAGATGGTTCAGTTGGTGCTGTATGAGAACATGTCCCCTAGTTTTGTAGTTTAATGTGTGAAAAAAACTGTTTATTTTTGGACATTTATTATACACTTAAAAAAATGGGTTCTGGACTTGTGCAGTTCATAGAATTGATACCTAAATATTTGAGTGTATGAAGTGGTTTGCAGCTTAATTCTTTGTTCACTGAAGATGAAAGACATGCATTAGTCTTGCATCCATGGAAATGTAATAAGTATCCATAATGACCAGCTTACTTGCTCAACATAACACTGTCATTAGAACAATAAGTGATGCTGCCAGTCAATAAAACTATTTTTTCCCATTTGCTTTCATACTTTCCTGTTCAAACAATGCATCCAGTTATGTAAAACACTGAATCTTTCATTCTAGAAAAGTGCCTGTATTGTACAAATTATTCTTCTGCAAGGTGATTGTTGTTGTTTGTTTTTAAGATTATACAAAAACAACGTTGAATTTCATTGAACAAGGTGGAAAGTTGGAGAAAAAGCAAAGGAAGAACCCATTAAACCTTGTAACTTTACTCACAACTACAACTATCTGTTTTGTGCCAATGCAATTTTAGCTGACAGTTTTTTGACTCCACTACATAATCCAAACTGTCACGAGGACTTTGATATCTATTTGAAGAGTATATTTGGTGATCGTGTACAGTTTCTAAACTGTATGTGGTTTGTAATTTTAGCAATGAGAAATGAACGTTGTCCATAGTCTGGTTAATTTACATATGCCATGTGCATATGCCATGTGTTTATGTTGCATCATTTACAGAATGCTGTATGTCCTAATCACTGAATAGGTAAATCATCCTCAGTTCAGGTGCAAAGGTAGGCAAGAATATTTGATAAAATGGTGGCTTAGAATAGTGTCTTTGCAAGTTTTGTCACAGTGTGAAAATAATTTGTAACATCAAGATTTTCATTTTTTACCAAAAAGTATTTTATGTGAATTGTTTAAGATCACTGTTTGGTGGAAAAGCCCCCCCCCCCACTTGTGCTGCCACATTTGACCCTTCTCTGCTTCTATAAAAAGAAACAAGCAGGTGGGTTGGATGCCAAGTCTAATGGTGGTTGATGGTTTTAAATAGGCTTTGCTTGAACAGTTTTACTATTTTGATTAATGACAGCTGGCAAGTGGTTGTAGTAGTGTTGTGTGGGTTGGGTTGAACCCTCCTTAGTGGGAAAAAAAAAGAACATGTATGCTAATGTTTGTCAGCTCAGGGTTTACTTATGCTGTTAACATTCTTGAAATTTCCAGAACAATTTAGTTGACAATTGCATATCTCTCTTTGTGCTGGCTTGCAGTCATCTGTATGACTTACATTCCCATGTTGAATGACCTTCAGCAGCAGGAGCTGAAAGGAGGATTACACTCAGGACACTCCCATTTCTCTGCCCTTCTCCATTGCCAAACAGGCACTCTAATGCCTATATTATGTTTTGACGTCACTGGGAGCAGTCTTTTGTTTTGCTCCTCACGTTTTCCCCTAGGATGAAATTCTGATAGAGCAATGTTTCACCATTTATTTCCATATGCATTTAGCAAGAGCTCAATCTAGCATTTTTTGAGTTTACATGTATTTCTAATCATGCCTTTTTTCCCGCTATATCCAATTTTCTTCATGACCAGTCTCATCCAGATAAAATCAACCTTTTTTTATGATTTTTTTCAAGGAATATTTTTATCCAAGAACATTTCCCGAGCTTTTCTTACATGCCTGTAAGTAATTCACATTCTAATAAGGAAAACTGCTCCATAATTTCCCCGGTTTCTCCCCCACTTTTGACCTTGACACCTTACCCTCTTCGTCTCATTTCATCCCTGGCTTTTTTTTTTCTTTTTTTTTAACTGCTCTGTATCTGTCATCTAAAAGGAATGTCGACATGGGAGCGGTTTCCATGGAAACACATTTCAGATAGCGTCTGCTGTGCTGTTTCTTGTATCTGCTTTCCAGGCTGCATTTTTGTGAGACTGAATTCTGCAGCATATTGTGAGCATGCATACTAAACATCTTTCAAACAGCTGATATCAATGAAAAGATGTGTGGATGTGTGTTTGTGTGTGTTTATGTTTAACTGTTTGAAAAACCATTTTAAGGTTATTGGAGCAGAAGAAGATGAATTCTTTTGTTGTTTATGGATCATGAAGCTGAGGACTTTTTTTGGTACAGAAATGAGATCCGGGTCTTCCATTTCTATTGTTGACCTTATGTATCTTCTACATGTGATGACTGCAAAATAAATGATACACAGTTGTAAAGCATAGTCAAAATGTGTCGAATATTTAATGATACATACAGCAGGATGTCAAAATGTCATGGCAAATCACAAAAGTAAACAGAAATCAGAATCCAATTGTTATAGTCTAACCTACCGTAAGGCTGTGTTTGAAACATCTTAATAAATCTCTGGTATACAAGCTGCCTGTCTTCATCTTTAATTACAGTTATTATATCTTTCACTGAGTCTAAATAGTAGAATTCTTCAGTATTTATCCGTTTCGCTGTTTCTTTCTCCCTCAGGGAGCTTTTGGGGCCCTGCAGAAGATCTGTGAAGACTCTGCCGAGATCCTGGACAGTGACATGCTGGACCGTCCTCTAAACATCATGATTCCGAAATTCTTGCAGTTTTTCAAGCACAACAGTCCTAAGATTAGGTATCATAATTCTTATATTTTCCATTTGTATGTTTTTAAATATTCTCCAATTAGGGGATTTTTTGTCTTGCATTTAAAGTGTTCATGCATCCTTTGAACTTGTATTATCTTAAGAATGAAGATAAATCTTTCCTTCTACGTTTAGTGCTGGAAATGATGACAAATTCAGTTTTAAGTTGAATATAAGTCCACCGTTTATGTTTTCATACTGCTCCAAGCAGTTTGACAAAAGAAAAGAGTCCCTCATATTTAACGGTTGAATTAATTTAAATAGGGCAAGGATGAACACAGAGGCTGCTTTCATAGAGTGCAACATGTGAGGAAAAACCTGCTGGTTTGACTCCTAAGTGGTGGTTATTGTGTTGCAGGTCTCATGCCATCGCCTGCGTCAATCAGTTCATCATCAGCAGGACTCAGGCTCTTATGCTTCACATCGACCCTTTCATTGAGGCAAGTCTGAGTTAAATGCATCTTTTAGGCATACAGTGCTGAATTTAAGTATGCTAAAAGTCTTCATTTTATACATCTCCTCTCAGAGGGAAGGTGAGAGCATTGTGGAAATGGCTTCTGGGTTTTAAGTGTTTTAATGGTGCTGAAATATAAGATGATACGATAAAGCAGCCGGAGGCTGATGTGCAAAACAGTCTGACAGTCAGAGTTTAGTTGTGAAGATTAACCCTACTTAACATTCTCATATAAAATATTAATGCAAGATCTGTATCAGGTTATTTATAGCTAATGTATAATTCCACTGTGTTGTCCTTTCCCATTCGTATTTCTGTTAATTATTAAATATATTATAAGTGTTGGTTTCGTCTTCCATAGAACCTTTTTGCACTGGCGACAGATGAGGAGCCTGAAGTGAGGAAGAATGTCTGCAGAGCTCTTGTTATGCTGCTGGAGGTTCGCATGGATCGTCTCCTGCCGCACATGCACAACATCGTTGAGGTGAGTTTGTTTAGCAGCTCACAGTCAGAGTCTGAAACTGACAAGTAAAGAACAAATAAGTGTGTTCAGAGGGATAGAATGAAACTAATCATAAACATTTCCTTCAAAACATATGCACCTACATTTTATTTATCTATTTGTTTAGTCAGTCTCACTTAAAAGCCTACTAACATACATATTTTGTTTTTTTAACTGCAGTTTCCTTTTGGGATGGTACAGCTTTTCCAGCATGTGATATCATTTTTAAATCTGAAATTATACTGCACATCCATGGCCGTTTTTTTTAAGATTTATGTGTCTGATAGAGGCAAAAAGGTGTGAAGCCAGTTGAAACAAACAGGGTTTTAGTATCAGAAAGTACAAAGAGACTAATTCTCTGTTGGTTTTGGTCGATTCATGGGATGTTGTTATGGTAACAAAAATAGAATATCCCATCTCAGATCTGTTAAGATGTTCTTGGTGATCCCCTGTGGACTTCTACTTGTGTCCCAGGCTTCAGATGTGATGCATGTGTTGAATGAGATATACAGTTTTTTAAACAGGAAGCATAAAGAATGCCAAATTTGATTTCCCCTGATTTTTATCACAGTACATGCTTCAGAGGACTCAGGACCACGACGAGAACGTTGCCCTGGAGGCTTGTGAGTTCTGGCTTACACTGGCAGAGCAGCCGGTGTGTAAGGAAGTGCTGTGTGGTCACCTCTCCCAGTAAGAACACGCACACACACTTTCATAATACACAAACTGCTATTCTGGTGCTACTGTAATTTCATGAGCAGTTGATTCATGGCGATCTTGGCAGTGAGTTGGTGAAGGCCTTGTAACAGAAATGATATTTTTCCTCGTTTCCTCATGGGGGCTGATTAAGAGTCCCCCTCACCGTCTTGTTGACCTCAGTTGTAACATCTGTCACACCTCAGCCACATTAAACTGTGCCCAAAGTAGGAATCAGATGTGAGTGATTGCCTGTGAGCTCTGACCTATCCTTGGTCTTTTTTCACATCATTCATCCTGTGGTTTTTGCTCCAGGCTCACTCCTGTGCTTGTCAACGGGATGAAGTACTCTGAGATTGACATCATCCTCCTCAAGGTTAGTTTATATACTGTAATATGTGTACCTGGAGTTATATTGATGAATTGCTCCTTGTCTCAGGATGACATGCAGCTGAATTAAGTCATCCGGGCTGTAACAGTTTGTCTAAGTTGTGTTGCTTTTCTTTGGGGTCAGACTTTTTAAGATTTTGCACATGCAACACAAAGTCCAACCAGTGTTTAGTTCAGTTAAGAAAATAAAAATCATGTTTCCACATGTTTGCCATCAGGGTGACATTGAGGAGGACGAGGCCATTCCAGACAACGAGCAAGACATCAGACCACGCTTCCACCGCTCCCGCACGGTCGCCCAGCAACATGAGGGTGATGGGATTGAGGAAGAGGAAGATGATGATGATGAACTGGATGATGATGATGATACTATCTCTGATTGGAACCTACGTGAGTTGGTGCTTGGGTATATGGAGCTGTGTAGATTCCTCCCTTTCCTGAGAGCTGCAAAATGATGTGACAATTTCCATTTTTCTTCTGTTTGTGTGTATTGTGCCTCTTTGTCTGCACACTTCTGTTTCTATGCATGTTTGTACGTTTCTCCAAATGTTAGGCAAATGTTCGGCAGCAGCGCTGGATGTGTTGGCCAACGTGTTCAGGGATGATCTGCTGTTGCACATTCTGCCCCTGCTTAAAGAGCTGCTCTTCCATCCAGAGTGGGTGGTTAAAGAGTCTGGCATCCTCGTACTCGGAGCTATAGCTGAAGGTAAGAAGGGAAGATACAGGAGGAAAAGAAGATCTGGAGAAATTCCCGTTTGAAACTATTCTTTTATTTTATTTTCTCCAGGCTGTATGCAAGGCATGATCCCATATCTGCCTGAGCTCATCCCACATCTAATCCAGTGTTTGTCTGACAAGAAGGCGTTGGTGCGATCCATCACTTGTTGGACGCTGAGTCGCTATGCGCACTGGGTTGTCAGCCAACCTCCAGATATTTACCTGAAGCCTTTAATGACAGAACTGCTCAAACGTATTCTGGATAGCAACAAGCGTGTGCAGGAGGCTGCTTGCAGGTAAGGAAGCCATTTTATGCCTTTTTATAACCCATAAGGAACCTTGCTTTGGTATTGTATTGGTGATACCCACATGTTTCCTTTTGTGGGTTGTGAATATCTCCCCACCAGTGCCTTTGCCACTTTGGAGGAGGAGGCTTGTACAGAGCTGGTGCCCTACCTGGCATTCATTCTGGACACACTGGTGTTTGCTTTCAGCAAGTACCAGCACAAAAACCTGCTCATTCTTTATGACGCAATAGGAACGCTTGCAGATTCAGTGGGACATCATCTCAATAAACCGGTATGCAGAACAGATATGTGTGCAATTTCACTTCAGTTTTGTGTGAGTTTAACATTAGAACAAACCGTTCACCTCTGCTTCCTCATTTTATTGTACTACTAGTTGTAAATGCACTTTCAGATGTTATGATTTTAGACAGCCTACTGAGAAGGTAAAAAACTATCAGCACTACGTCTGTATGTGTTTGATTGAATTTAATGATTGTAACTATACTCATTTTTTATTTGTGGTATTTATTAGGAGTTCATCCAGATGTTAATGCCACCTTTAATCCAGAAATGGAACCAGCTAAAAGATGAAGACAAAGATCTCTTCCCGTTATTAGAAGTGAGTTTCCTGTGTTTCAGTTCAAATTGGATCCCAATGATTTAGTTTTACGGGCCACTAACTGTGTCTTCTTCCTTTTCTCATATCTGGTTTCTTCAGTGTCTGTCTTCTGTAGCCACAGCCCTGCAGAGTGGCTTCCTGCCCTATTGTGAGCCTGTGTACCAACGCTGTGTCAACCTGGTCCAGAAAACCCTTGCTCAGGCTATGGTGAGTGTGTAGGATCCATAAAAGACATTCTTCTCAATAAAGTTTAGAATAATGCAAAAAATATTTTGTGAATATGAAAGAAAACCTGCAGTAACAAGAAGGTCAGTGCAGTTCTCCACAGCTCCTCTGAGCTGATTAGCATCTTTATTAACTTCCTTGACCAGTAGTAGGTCAGCATTGTGTTTAGACTCCTAAACTGCCCTCAAGTGGACAAAAAGGGAACCGCTCTGGTACAGTTAGACCACAAGTTTAACACAAACAGCACTTAGAGACAAGGCCACTGACTTGTGTCCATTGTCCATCCTGTCTTCCATGTTGCAACTAAGGAGAATTTTGTCCAAAAGCATCCCGAACTTAAATGCTTTGGGGCTGTTTTTCCCAATTTGATAGAAAATAACATCAGCCCTTTTGTTTTCTTCATTTTAACTCATGGCAAAGATGCGAGAGGGATTAGACCGTTCAAATGCTCTTTATGCAATAGTAACAACTATTTCTGCAGTTCAACTTAAGGTTAACAGGTTTTAAGAGTTATGGAGGAGATTAAATGTAAGATGACTGTAAAGCCGCTTTCAGACTTGCATTGCGGAATATGTGTGGTAAAGTCCATCCGCTCTTTAACCGTAGTTTTCTTTTTAAACAACATATCACTTCCTCGTGGACTTTTAACGTCGCGGCTACGTTCGCACATGGGGAGATGTTCCGGATAAGTCGGTTGTCGAGACATGGTAGGACGTCTTTGCGTTGCGACTTGTCCGAAACATTTCCTTTGCGTTCAGGCAAAACGACATGCCGCAACATTTCCGCTCTTATGACACGAGGGCTAGCCGGTAAATGTCCGCTACAGCTCCGAGGTAAAAGAGCGGAACGTTTGTCTGAATGCAACCGGTATAAAGGACAAAGTCTGCAACATTAGCGCTTTTCAGAGCATGTCTGAAAGGGGCTTAACGGAAAGCTAGAAATAAGACACTGGGAATACTTGACTTATCAGAAGTGATCAGTATTGCAAGTCCCATGGGTCCATCTTAAAAGTACCACCTCCTTACCAAGGCCATTTTTGTGGGTTAAACATATCCCCCTGGAATTTCGATTGCCTCCTGTTTTTTGTGTGGACACTGAGAGGGTCAATTAAAGGACCCTTTAAAATCCTCTAGTTCGTGGAAAATGATTCCTTCACCTTTTGCATAATATTGCTGACGTTTTTGATATGATGTGACTATTTTGTTGTTACTCATATTAAATTGATTGCAAGCTTACCCTCTTTCCAACTGTCTGTTCTCTCTTTAGCTTCATCAGTCACAGCCAGATCAGTATGATGCCCCTGACAAAGACTTCATGATTGTGGCATTGGATCTTCTCAGTGGACTGGCTGAGGGTTTGGGAGGCACCATTGAGGAGCTGGTTGCTCGCAGCAACATCCTCACCCTCATGTACCAGTGCATGCAGGTGATTAGCTGTCAGTGTGCATTGCAAGATAAGCTGGGTAAGCTGGCTTGTGTTACTCAAAATTTGCTCTTCCCTTCATCTGCCCAGGACAAAATGCCAGAAGTGCGTCAGAGTTCTTTTGCACTTCTTGGGGACCTCACCAAGGCTTGTTTCCAGCATGTCAAACCATGTATCGGTATGTCTTGTGCGGTTGTTTCTGAAGCAGTGATTTGCAGTAAGTGGTCTGTCACATGCTAAGTTTTACACTTTTATTTTTTCAGCTGATTTTATGCCCATACTGGGTACAAATTTAAATCCAGAGTTAATATCAGTGTGTAATAATGCAACGTGGGCAATAGGAGAGATATCTATACAAATGGGTGAGTGCTTTTTTTCTAACACATTTTTCACAACATGCCACTATTTAGACAATGAATCGTGTTTTCAATTTTAATGTAATGTTGTTTTCCCATGCTCAGGGCCTGAAATGCAGCCGTACATTGCCATGGTGCTGCACCAACTGGTGGAGATCATTAACAGGCCCAATACCCCAAAGACTCTACTGGAAAACACAGGTACCACACAGTGGTAGTGCTGAGTCAGCCAGCCAGGTTGCCACACATACAGGGAGGTTCTCACACCTGAGGTCTTTTTTCGGCCAGTACCGACCACATTCACTAAGATGCCTGTCCTTCCCTTTAGTCTCTGACCAAAAACTCTTCCCAAAGAATGAGCCTTACAAGGTTTTGCTAAAGTACGTGCAAAGATTTCAGGTATTGATTTGAAACCCATCACAGAGGCCTTTAAGTGTAGACAAAAAGGGAAACCTTCTCCAAGCCCTGAGCAAAATTCTTGTCCCTCTTGAAATGAGTGAAACCATGTAAGAGCCCAGTCTTGGTGATCACTAATCTGGACTGACTGACAGGTGGAGGAGGTGATTGAAATAGAACAAAATACAAAGCTCAGGATATGGTTGAGACACAAATTTGACTTCATAAGATCACATAGTTACCTAAAGCATATTTGAACAATAACCCAATCCAGGCTGATTAAGACAAACCTTATTCTGGGAAACATAAAGCACCTAGCTTAGAAGATTTTTTCAGTTCTCGAAGTGGTTACACTCTGCTTTTGTTTTTATCATTTGAATTGAAATCTACAATTGAATTAATAGAATTGGCATTTGATACAAATGCACATGCAAGGGTGAAGTGTGACCTGCCAAAACTAAAGACAAGTTAGGGACTCTGTAGATGTGTTCCTGTTTGTTTGCTGTCAGTTTATGTGTTGCTTTTATTTACTGTTCTTTAAATGTGAATGCATATCTGCCAATAGATGTTAAATGTTTGTAAAGAATGGCCAATGTTTGATGCAGGATACATGGTGATTATAGCTGTTACAGCCACCTCAATCTCATGAAAATTTAACTGTGTTTTTTAATGTCTGACTAGTAAACATTTTCACGTGCTGTTGCATGTTTTCAATGTATGATTTGAAAACATCACAGTGAGCCAAAAGGTACTAAATTAATGAGCAATGTCACATTCTTAAGCCATCTGTAAAGATAATGTTTGCTACAGATATTTCCAAGAAAACCAGTGTAGGACTGGAACTCAATTTAAAAACGGTCCACAGCCCAATTAAAGGTGGACTTGGCTGTGAATTTTTAGTGTTGCAGCTCTATAATTTGTCTCTGATCAGCTGATCCTGCACTGAACTTTACTCTAATGAGCATATCATCTGCTTTCTGCATGTGTCATTGGACTGTTCATAAATGCCTGTTTGTTAATGAGAATGTTGCATAGTTTTGTGTCTCTTAAACTTAGGTCCTCCCTCCTCTCTGCCTCATAAGAACCTGCTGTGCTGGATACTAGTCTCCCTCCATGTAGTTGGCTTGGAGTAATCTGTCATTTCCTTTCAAAAAAGAAAGCAAAAACATTTCTGTTTCTTATGAAAATTAACATGTGTGAGTTTAAGGGAGAAAAAAAAAAACAAACAAACAAAAAACTATCCAAGTTAGCTGCTCTCGTTTAGGTCAGTCACTCACACATGCTACACCTTTTGCTAGCCTGTGTCTGGAGACATGCCATTTAAATCAGTTTTCCCATCAGATTTGTAAAGTTTGTTTAAGATTTTTGAAAGCAGATGCCATTGTTTGCTTTTTTCTATGAATGTCTTGTCAAACTTGTCAATGTGTTCTCCCTTAAACGTTTTGTATGTATTTTTTTACAGTGTCATATTTTACATTCTTCCCCACGACTGAGGGGGCAGTAATAATCAACGCTAGTGAAATCTTCTGTTTTATTATCATACACAGATTCTGTTGATTTATGTCTCTGAGTTGTTTGTTTTTTCTTTATTTTTCTCCTCCCCTCCTCATTGCTCATGTCTTGGTTGGCGTTTGGTGGTGTGTAACCGTGATTGCGTTACCTTAGCAATAACAATTGGTCGTCTTGGTTACGTTTGTCCTCAAGAGGTGGCACCCATGCTACAGCAGTTTATAAGACCCTGGTGTGTATTATTCAATCTTTTATTTAATTCATCTTCTCTCTGCTCTCTTCTTCTCATCTGTCGCCTTTCCCTCCCTTTTCTCCCCTGTTTCTCTCCTCCTTCTCCTTACTTTTCCTCTCAAGAGAAGTCTTTTTCAGTTTTTTTTTCTTATCAGTTTGTAATCATTGCCAACCGTGTGACTAAACCTGTCCTCTTTAGGTCCTACTTGTGATTTTTTTTTATTTTTTTTTGCCTCAGTAGCACCTTCATGTATTATACATTAATTTGTTTAATTTCTAGTTTTTTTGTCATTGTTAACTGTTGCTAACAACCTATAAGATGCATGGGATCAGATTTGTCACATGCCTGCTGGTTCAACAACAGAGAAAGGATGCAGTCTTTAATGCCAAAGAGCATTCTTAAATCCCTTTCTCGTTTCGTAGTCACCCAGCTGCATGTGCCTGTCCCAAAGATTTCCCCAACCCTCTCTAGTCAATCTTTCAGAAAGTAATGTTATATTCAAGGTGCTATACATGAGGTTTTTGCTGAACACACTGCTCATAGACTAAAGTGAAGTTATTAGAGATCGCAGTAGCTGTGTTAAATGTAAAAATGTTTGATTTGTTTTACTTTAATTTGTTTTGTGTGCATGCTGAATGTGTTGTAATAGAGCAGGCACAGATAGACACAAATTTCTACTCGCATGGATGTTTTGTTATTTAAGAAAGAAAAGGAGTGTTGAGAAAAGAAATGTGTATCGAGGGAGACAGAATGTATTTATTTGTAAAGGCATTTGATTTGTATTAGTCATTAATAGTGGAAGCCATTAGCAGATTTATACAAGTTCCTTAAATTGTCTCTGGATGATTTGTTTGATGAGTTTGATGTTGAATTTGCCGCATCCCTGTTGTCAGGTGTACTTCTCTACGGAATATAAGAGACAATGAGGAGAAAGACTCTGCATTCAGAGGAATTTGCACTATGATTAGTGTAAATCCAGGAGGCGTGGTGCAGGTGAGGTCCAGTAGTGGTCATTACATTGTCGGTGGCTCTTAAAGTTGAAACTCTGCCTCACCTCTCTTCTCTGGAACAGGATTTTATATTCTTCTGTGATGCAGTGGCCTCCTGGGTAAATCCAAAAGATGATCTCAGAGACATGTTCTACAAGGTAAAATTTGAAAATGCATGGATCAAATGACTAAAGAAATGGTGAAACATTTAAAGCCCAGCATGAATTGGCTCAGTAGTCGTATCGTCTGCCCCCCAGTGGCCTGAGGCAGGAATAGCAACTTCTACATGTGACACTCTCATGATAACCCTGTCATGCACATGACCTATTTTCGAAGGCAGTGCTCTTTTATAACGTTTATTAAACATTTCCTGGTGTTTGATTTCAGATCCTTCACGGGTTCAAGAACCAAGTGGGCGAAGAGAACTGGATGCGCTTCTCAGATCAGTTCCCAATGCCACTGAAGGAACGGCTGGCAACCTTTTATGGAGTGTAACTGTTTCTACAGCACTGTGCCTCATCACTGGGGTCAGTCTACTCTATTTGAAGAAAGTGGGATACAAAACACTCTCACCTCAGTTTTAACACAAGACAAATCCTACCTTGTACTGCATTTTAATGAGGCCTCTCTTTGTCTGCACAGGTCATTCACAATGGGAGACAATATAGGGAACCATCCCAGGGAACACGTTACCCTTTATGGGGGGGAAGGGTCTACCTGTTGAGGGAAGGGAAGGGGTGCAGACCCCTTCCCGACCTGGTGGACAGGGTGGGAGGGAAGTGATGCTAGCTACAGTTCTCAGTGCCCCTATGCAGAAACAAAGGGGGAAAGAGACTGGCAGAACAACCATATGGGATAATAATTCATGTAATCACATCTTGGTCACAAATAATTGAAATTATCACTTTTTTTTTCTCTCTTTTCATTTATTCTCCAAATATTTTCCTCTCTGGACTACGGAAAAAAGATCATGGAAGTAAAAGTGATCAAATCATTGCAAAATCCTGTGAATTTGCCCTTTGATGGTTAGATGAGGAGAAAAGGTGATGTAGAAAATGATGTGTATTTATAAGAAGACTGTCCTTTAAAAGAAGAAATCTTAGGAGTAAAACTTATGATTGTTTATGATGTATTTGAGCTTAAAGCTAATGAATAGCAGCTGATGTTAAGAATATGTTCTGTTGAATCCAGCCAAGGAAACTATCGTTTAATCACGCTGCATATCACCAAAAACAAGTGTATTTGCCAGATTATTTCAGATTTCCTATATGTAATCAGGGCAGAGACTATTAATTATGTAACCAGAGAGCACAATTTAAGAACAGCTTTTCTGGGAATAGGTAGCATGCTTATATTATATTGGAAAGCTGTTAAACACTAGTGATGTGTTGACAGCTGTCATTGCCATTTAATGAGATTCTTCTTTGATCATGTTATTTGTATTTACAATACTTTCGCTTCCTCTACCAGAGAATTACAGCAATCGGCTGTAAAGTAGCATGACAGGGTTTACACACTGAAGTTAGGTCATGGTGTGTAAAATCTTGGCTGTGACGTAACGTTGGAGTGAATCTGTTTGTTTTTGTGGCGTGAGTGTGTCATGGATATTCATCAGCAAGCATATCAAAGCTGTAGCTGCTTACAGTCTTCTTTTTTTTTATGTTGTCTGAGCCTTGTGATGGAAAAATGAAGGAGAGCATGCAGGTGAGCGTCCTGTGTGCCAGTCATATTATTGTTTCTTAGACTCAAAACCACAATGACACATAATCCAAATCAGTAATTTTTTTGTGACTTTTTGGTGTCAGAACCACACAAACCATTAGATCAATGTTAAATATATTTATTTAAAATCAATGTTAAATAGGTTTCTCAATGTACTGAAGTTTTCTTACTGGTTGTTTGGCTTCCTGTGCTAAAAGCATGATCTTGAGGATGACTGTGTAATGTTTTTGGGTGGTTGTCACTGTGGGGTACTTGGATGCTTTCATCTCTTGCATGTTGGTGGCCCCTCGCACCCCAACATATAGTGGGAAGGGGATTGTGGGAGGGAGGGGAGCTTCAATTCAAAGTTTTAAGAAGTGCATAGTAAACATGTATGTATCTGCAACACTGAGACTTTTATAACTTCACATGAACCTTGCTGGAGTGCTCCCCTTGATCTTTTCCCCCCATAGCTGGATGTAGTTTCTAAATACTGTGAAAATACAAGAATGTTGACGTCTGCTTGTTTTGCGCTGTTATATTTTTTAAAGTGTCTAACTGTTTAAGTTACAGCCTGAATGTATTCCATGATGGGTTGGAGAGATATTAACTTTTTTTATTTTTTTTATTTTTTATTAATGCCCAGCCAGTCATTTTTCCTCTGCTGGCCAGAGTAATAACTGCAGTATTTTAATCCTTTGTAATGCACATGACATGCACCTAATATTTACATAGAAAGTGCTTGAATAAGTGACGTAGCCAAAACCCTCACACAAATGATTAAGTACTTATTGCTGCTAAAATGTATTTACCTAATGCAATAAGCGTCTTGGTGCAATTAAGTCATTGGACAGTAGAGGTAGTTCAACGTGTTAGATTTTACAACATGAAATGCATAACTGGTCTCTTAGATTTGATATTTAGTGAGGTATAATACAGGATGTAATGCATCATGGAATACAGAGGCAAATACTTGTGTGTCCCATCATTTTGTGTTTTTTTAAAGTGATTTTGTCTGTCACATTCCAGTTGTTTGGCATGCAAAATAATGGAGTAATCACGGCTTGATGGGGATGGGGTGTGTACACAGTCCTGCTCTTCTTTCATTGGAAGATTGCAGGTCTGTAAAGCATGCAAAATAATCCCTATTATTACTGTGCTGTCTTTCTGACTTGACCGCTGCTATACATTGTTGTATTTCATCACTTGAATATGTGTTTTCTAAATGTTAACCTCAGGTTGTTGTTTTTTTTTGTTCCAATGTTATTTGTTTTTATCATTTCCCCAATGTGTATGCCTTTTTCGCATCTCCTCAACAACTGAAGACTAGTATAAATGCTTGTCCTTCATGTTAGGTATGGATAACTGTGGGTGTTAATTGACGTTAGTGTTGATGTGTGCAACACTGTAAGGGGTCAAATTGTGACAAGGGGTAAGAGTAATTCAGAAATGGTAACTTGCACATACTTTATCTACTTTGTGTCAAAAGTGATTGTCATCAAACTTCAAATAGTTTTATCTCTGCACAATTCCGTGAAAGCTAATACGTTGAGGTTATGTTGGTGTTATGGAATAGATTTACAGTATACTGTATTGAAACAACCAATAACACTTAATTGAAAAGCAGAGAAATAGGTTGGCAAGTTAATAATGTAATGTTTGCAAAAACAAGTTTGAATTTCTATTAAAATTGATAGAAAATTTGTATTTTATAAAGCACCCACCAATAGTAAGGAATGTCTGGTCAAAGAGCTCCTGTATTATGTAACTCAATTAGCCTTTAAACTTGATTAGATTATCTTGCCTTCATCTTTTTTGCTAATAAAAGCAAAAACATAATTTTGATAGACTTGGTTTATTTTTTTTCTCTCTTTTTTTGTTTCTTTTTTTTTAATAAGCTGCTGAATTTAAAAAATACTTTTGGGGCCACCAAATATTTTGGATCATGCAAAGACTCTATATTGTACTGTAGTAATTTTGTAATATTTGTAAGATGATCTAGTGGGTGTGACTGGTTACCATTGCTTGAATCTGTACATTTGTTCCAATAAATTGTTTACATTATTATGGGCTTTTGTCTGGTTTCTTACTAGATTTTGTAAATGGAACATGAACACACTTGGATGCTTTGTAGCATTACTACAATATACACCCAAGATTTTAGTATGGAATTTTCCTTTTAAAATGACAGTCTCTTATGTAAAATGTATCATGTGATGGGCGTTTACATCAGCCTGAAAACTTAAATCAACAAATGAGGTTGATCTTACAGGTTGGAGACAGTGTTACCACACCAGGAAAGCCAATGCCACGTCACCTCAGGGCTGGATAGTTTCAGTAGTAGTTAGAGGAATGTAGCTATGGTAAAAGGATGTATACTGCTGTTAAAGGTTCGTAGGACTGTTTAGGTCACATATTATACATTCATAAAGCTAAGAAAGGAGAAATCATTTGTCATGTAAGGGGTCTAAATGTAAACACAAGCTAATTTCACACATGAATTCATTTAACTCCCAGAAGATGTTAACATCAAATATGGGCAAATAAATCTACTCAATGCTGCACATTGTCTATCCATCTATTCTCTACACACTTATTCCAATGCACAGTCACGAGGGAACTGGAGCCTATCCTAGCAATTAGTACACGAGAGGGAGGGTATGTCCTGGACAGGTTCCCAAACCATCACAGGTGTCACACATTGTATTATTGGAATCTTGACCTTTTTTATCATGATTTTTTTCTTTATATTGCTTAGTTACTTGTTATGAGTGGGTTTTATTCCTTAAAGACCAAGCCGCTTTGCTCCCCACCTCTGGAACTCCCTGAACGCCGTACTATAGACTCTTTTTCACTCTTCAAGACACAACTCAAAACACACCTGTTCAGATAGTCCTATGTCCCCCAGTAACACTCTCACCATCTCAGTGTTGTAATCTGTTCTGTTTTGTTTTTAACTTTGTGTTTTTAATTGTTTTAAATGTCCCTTTGTTCAGTGTCCTCTGGTGTTCTGAAAGGCGCTTTTTAAATAAAATGTATTATTATTATTACTATTATTATTATTAAGCATGCTAAAACATAAACATAGCTTTACTGTATAATCATATAAACAGTATTTGTGGACTCTGTTACTTTACAGAATCTCTGTAAGAAAATGTCAATTTAGAGTTGATGTAAAATAACACAGGTTTTTTTTTGCTTTAGCTGAAAATTTAGTAATGCATTGTTAGCTTTATTTACAGTTAAAGCCTAAAGAATGCATATCTGTATCATATTTTGATTTATATAGAAATATTTGTTTAACCAACAGGGTTTCCCTGGCCTGAAAGGCATTTTTAGGATAAGTCAATTAAGAATGGTTCAGGACTCAAATGACTTTCTAAAGCTCTTCTTTGTGTATTGGCTCCTATTTGTTTTGTTATATGCCATACACTGCTTCAGCAATGTGGAGTTCTGTCTAATGGATTCATCACTTCATAAGACCTGTTGTTACTGATTTTCAGTCCAATTCCTATGTTATTTGGCATACTTCAGCCTTTTCTCATCATTTTTCTTGCATAATGATGGGTTTTCCACAGCCATCCTTCCATGGAGACCATTTGTATTATTCTATTTATTATTATTCAGCCTTTATATTACCAGGCAAAAAATTAAGAACAGATTCTTATTTACAATGTTGGCCTGGCAAGTGCAACAAAACACTTGTGGGGCAGGGAAGGAGGGAGAAAAACCCCCAACATTGAATAATAACACAAATTTTAGTAAATATTTAGAAATATAAAAGTGACGTTAATGTTCTGGTGATGCCTCAGCCAAGAATATCTTCTACTGGTAGCTATTTGGGAATAATGCCAGTGGTGCAAAAAACACAAACACAAAGATATCATTTAAAACAGGCTTTTTGCAAACATGCACCCCTCTGCTCCTGAAAGCAGGTATGGCAACAACGGCTGGACAGGAAAGTAGAGTAAATGAGTAAAAGCAGCCAATCTTCAAAACTTTGAAAAAAAGCCTCATAAAGCCTGGGGATATATGCTCAAGATCATTTTAAAAATTACAAGAAACTAGCTCCTATGTGAAAAATGTTCGATGACCGATACTCATTTATTTATTGATTTATTTTTTGTTTGAGGGTAAATCTCAACCGTAATAACTATATTTATTTTCTAATTAGAGTGCAGCTTCATAATTGAGAATTTTACGCAGAGCACGTGAACGCAGCACATCATCCAGCGACAAGCCGTTGGTAGCGCTGTTTCGTTCAGTCTCAAGAAACCATAGGGGAGAGGCGCAGTACAGCCGGGTGGAGGTGGAGTCTGACGGTGGGGAGGGAGAAGAAAGGGGAGAGGAGGAAAACGGGGAAAGGCAGATAGAACAGAAACGGGGGGAGAACGTGGATGATTTACGCTTTAAAAGTTGCCTTATAACCTACACAAGTGCAGCGACAAACAGGAATATAAACAAGATGATAACGCCCTACTTCCTAGAGAATTTCTGGGTAGGTGGTGTTTTGTGATCATGGTGTTTACACCGGTGCAATTCCTCATTATTCTCTTGCTGTGCTTTTTTTTTTAAATCATGCTCATGTCAGCCAGGAATCAAGTATTAATTACGTCTCAGAGGTAGTGGTCTGATTTGAAGGCTATGTCCGGCAGTAATGACACTGTCCGGTGCCGCCAGACTAACCGGTCAACAACCCCGCGGCCATCGCTAATTTTCTTCAGCGATTATTTTGCTGCCCCGGGGTCTGGGCCTCTGTGAACCAATCTAACTTGAGAGCTCAAAACGTCCACCCCTTGTTCGTTTAATTGGCTACGTCTGGATCGCTTGGAATGTTTACGGTCAGTTCCACGAATGCTATTGGACGCTTCCGCTGTCACTCACAGCCTTTCGTCGTACGCGTCATTTTCTTCCGTAACAAAGTTTCGGTGAGAGTCCAGATGTTTTAGTAAATTAGAAGAGCTTCAAAAAAGGAAGTCAGCCTCTTGCTGTATTGGCATATGTTTTATACAGCTGGTCCTATCACGGGTTTATTTATATTACAGTGTGTGTCCGTGTGCTGCTAAAGGTCATCTCCCTGCCGATAATAATTTGACGTGGCTATGTTAAAGCCTGTCTTCGTGCTGACTTTACTTATCCTTTTTGTTACTTGTAAAATGTGAAAACAGCTGCTGCTCTTATATATCAGGTGTAGGTCATGCTTATAACATCTGCTTAAACATTAAGCCATATTTGAACTTATTCAACTACTCTGAACTCTATCCCTGAGAATTTTAAATGATCTGTTCCAAAAACATACACCTTTACATACTGAATGGCTTTTGTTTGTTTTTTTAAAAACAACCCTACAAAAATTTTGTCTTTTTGGTAGCTACAGCATTGTTGTCTGTTAGTTAACCAGTAACTCAAATGGAAATAACCTCTATTCATACTGTAGCTGCTCTTCTATAAGGTGTGAAAGTACAGACCTAGATTTCCGCTTAGTCTGACCTCAGTTATCCAGTGAAAGCTGGAGAATATCTACTGCTTACAGAGATGATATGTTAATTGAAAATTACATCAAGCTAAGCTTCTTAGCTGGTAGAAAGTGCAGTGATGCTATCCTGGCATGTTTTTATTTTTACTGAAGGACACTCCATCATTAACTAAATGGAAGAGAGAAGAGCTGAGACACTCCTGATTCTTCAATCTGCCCTTTGTGCCCTGCAGTGAGCCACAAGAGAATGCAGTGATTTCAATGATCAGCTGTGTGTTTGATATGCAAGGCACACACACACACATACTTGGCATCAGGGCATGCATCCATTTCCCTTTTGACTTGACTACAAATCTTCCCCACAAGCAGACACATACAGATCTGAGGATTTTTATTCTCATTTTAGTTCAACAAAGGAGACAAAAACGCATCGATTTTCTTCATCCGATGCTGTTTTACTCAGGTTTTTTTCTTTTTTTGTTATTATTATTAGATATTTTTGTTGGCTTTTTTCCTTGTTTGTAATCTTGGCTTGAATATCTGATGTAAATTTCTCCCCTCAGCTGAAAAAACAAGTTCTTTTAGGAATTAGGAGCCAGACATGGTGCCGAAATGTTGTTTCTCTGTCAAAATTGCAGCACTTGACCGGTTGCTGGCAACAGCATTTCCGCTCAATGGGCTCACTCACAGGCCCAGTCTCATTTCCCTTTTTTTCTGTGTGTGACTTTAGTTTCAGTGTATTTGACATGTGCTAAAAGGTCTCAGTATGTGGACTGGTTTGGGTAGCAGACTTTATTACATAAAACTATGAGCTCATGTTTAATGTGCAGACTGCTAGCCTGCAGCATGTCATAGGAAAATAAGATGGCAGGGTGATAAGCAAACAGTGTTGATACAGCCAACAGGATAGCCCTTTCTCCCCTGTCTCCGGGCTGTGTGTGTGGTCTAAAAGGTTTGCACACATTTCACTAAGCGAGTCTCAGATGAAGAACAGAAGTTATGGTCAGACTTGACAAGTGTCAGACTGAAGCAAGAAATAGTTGGGTGCTGATGATGCGTTTCTTTCAGGCTGCATTTAATACACAAGTACAAGAAACCATATAGCTTTCCATTTTACCTTTGGAAGAAAATCTTGCAGTGCTTTTGCAGTGGAACATAGCTGCAAGGTCACAGCTAAGACCCATGCTTATCAGTTAGTCTAGAGTGAAAGCTCTATGTTAGTTTTGGTGAAAGCAGAAATCATTTGCCTTCATGGTTGATGTTTTACCATTTTGCAAAAACATACAAGATGAGCCTAGAGTCACAAGTTTTGATAGATCAACCTGTTCTGAGATTTATCCTGCACCCTTGCACTTGATATCACATCCTGTGGTCTTCTGTATTCATATTATTGGTCTTCTATATACAGTTTACTTGTCAATAACAGGCTGCTGTTAGTTGGAGTTGCAACAGCTTGATGTGCCTCTCTGAGACCACGTATGACACTGATATCATCTTAATGTATATGCTATCTGTGTTTAAAGAGGCCATATCATGATCATTTAGATGCTCCTTATATTATTTGGGATTTTTTTTCTACAATACATTTACACTTTATTCTAAAATAACCCCCCATATTTATCTTCTCATAGTGTGAGTTGCTGCAGTAACTTTAGTCACGTTCAATCTTAAACACTCTGTTTATGGCTCCTGTCTCTTTAAGCCCATCTCCTGATAGGGATAGTCCTCTCTGATTGATTGACTGGCTCTGCAAAAACAACACTTTGGTGACTTCCCTAATACCTGACCTAAGAGAACAAGTGTAGCCTTCTAAAAGCAGCTGGCTGCTAACAAAATCCCGACCCGACTGATGTTTAGCATTTGGTCATGAGGGGTAGAAATGGACTGAGATATGGTTTTAGGTCCTGCAGTTTAACTGTAGAAATGAAATGCGCAAGTCAAAACTCAGGGTCTTTGCATACAAAACACCCTCGGAGCAAATGGGAATACAATATCTAAACACTGTTGCATGACATCAACTTCACATTTTCTAAAGCACAAAAGATGGCATGAAAACAGTAACTCACACCCTGCCCTTGTTCATAGGATTTTAGTTGGTTTAAAAATAATTTAAACTTGAAGCATTTCTCTCCACGATCAAATCTACATTAACGTTGTCGTAATATATCAACTCTATTGTTATTTCTGTATTAAGGCAGCTTGATATGGCTGGGATTATAGAACAGGAAAGTCACTGTTTTCTCTTTAGTTCTATAAGCAATTGCTTTGCATATAAATTCATCCTTTGTCTTTAACTTAAATTCAACTCTTAATTTAAGAAAAGTAGAGTGCCAGCAAGCGATATCATCTGGTTGAAAGCCAGTTAACGCTGTAGTCCTTCTCGGCCATGTTTTGGTGACTATTTCATAAACCTTTCATAGTCAAACAACAAACACAGGACAAATGTTTTTGTTGGATATTTGGTTTGATTTAAAAACAAATCTGTGAGCACAGAACAAATGCTATCATTAGCCACGTTAGCTGCAACAAGTTAATTCCACATTTCACGGTGTCATGGTCTTGGCAATGACACCAGGAGTGTCTTGTAGCTAACAGCAGTATATATTTATGGCCTTTGTTCATAGCTTTTTTCTTTGCCGAGGAAACAATGATGGCCCCACATTCTGACTAGCTTTGGTTCGAGGGTGTGCCAAGCTGGCTGCTAGGTGTGTGTTCTGAGACTGAGTTACATAATGAGGTAAACAAGAAGCAGTTGAAACTGCTGGACTAACATTAGTGGCATTTCGGTAAGTTAAGACGCAGTGTTCCCTGTGGGACAGAATAATTCTCATTGGCCTGGATTTAGGCTGTGGAACTTTGCACATCTTTAGCATGAAGCAAATTGCTATGTAACTTACTAAAAGAAAGGAAAAAACAAACCATAATATGAACACTTTTAAGACCCTTGAGTTCATATATTTGTGCAGAGAGGGTGTCATGTTAAGCTCAGTCTAAATTCCTCAGCAGAGGTTTACCGACATACTACTTTCCTCTTCTTTCACCTGAACATTCACCCGGAACGGAGAGAAAGGCATTTCAGCTGAGACTCTTAATCTTGTGCATTCATTTCCCCTGTTCTCTCTGCTGCGAGGGGAAAATGTCTGAACAAAAGCCTCCTAAACGACACTCATCGTCCTTTTTTTTTATACATTATTACCATTATGTCATGAATGTACAAAATGAAAACAAACTTTTCCATCCAGCTTAAGCATAAGAAGTTGGTTTGTTTATTAAATAGTTCCACTTTCAGGCCTGCATACCAAATGTCATATTTTATGTGAAGTGTTCTTTTCAGCATGGCACACCTTTCAGGACAACATATTGAATCCTCTTGAAAATCATGTTTAGATCAGATTTTCTATATGTTCTATATATGTTGTGTAACTAGAAAAACAGGTGCAGCATCTGAGTTTTTGAATGAAATGCTCCAACGCTGAGAACATGGATACAGTCATATGAACAATCAGTCTGAAGTAAAGGGAGGCTTCCAACTTTGTTCACTGCAGTTTTTGTTTGTTTTTACAGGGTAAAACTAAGACAACCAGAGCTCTCACCTTGCCACAGGTTATATTACTGCCTGTCAGGCAATAAACACTTGATTCCCTACACACAGGATATTACAACTTGCATTGTGCTGTGAAAGAAAGACAGTGAATTCCTATCCTGCTCTGCCCAGCAGATGTTCCATGATAAACTGCAGCTTTGTGGTTTTGTGTCTTTTCTTCAAGGTGGTGTTTCAGATTGAGCATGTCAGTTACTTTATGAGTTTTTGTTGTTGTTGTTGTTGTTTTTTCAAACTCTAGAATCACATTGATGATATTGTTGAGTGCAAATACACAAAAGAATGACAAAAGCAGTATTAGGCTTGTTCTGCAAACATGTCTGCTGCAGGCCATTAGCTGATGTCACTGCTTCAGTCTGTGTGTTGATGAGAAAGCTAAACATTAATATGTTTGTTTAATGATTCGGTTTTCATTCCTTTTATTAATTATTGGATAAACTGCTGCTTATTTCTTTATATTACCAAGAATTTGGTTGTTTGGTCCCCGAGGGATGCTAAAAAGTAGTGGAAAAAAATGTCCATATTCTAGGTTTTCTGTTGTGCAAGGTTTACAAACGCAAGACCTTTCTTTCTAGAATTGCTATTAATCTTCGAGTGCATTGCTGTTCACTACATTATGGATTTAATAGTAAGTAAGTTTTTGTTTTTGTCTGTTCAGGCTCTTCTTCTCTCTGCTCATGAATGTTGATGTTGCAAAAACAAATGCAAAAGTAACGTCCAAACATGATGTAAGCTGTCTAGTTGCAGGGCTGTTACTGACACTTTTATGTTGGCCTGAAGCATATGGAGACCTGGAGTGCCCTGCAGCCTGCAGCCTGTGCAAAGCAGACATAATTCAGCATGTCGCAGCCAGGAGTCAAACTGACGTTGCAGCAGCAAAAGCACAGACTGAATGTTGAAGAGCTGACATTGTTTATGGTTTCTTCCTTTTTGTCTGATGCTGTCTTAGCTGCAAACAAGCTATTGCTCAAACAAACCAAGACTGACGTGTGGTAACTTCCCAGCAGGTTATCCTGCCTTTCAGGGTGGAGCAGAGAGTTAAACCTGAGTCATGTTAGTCCAGACACGAGTGCAGTTGAATTTCCTAATGTGTGGTTGGAATATTAAGCGCTCGGTATGACAGTCTTCATTAATGAGTATCTTGACAAGAATGTTGAGAAACTCTGGTTTCACTTCCTTCATCTGCTGCTCATGGACAGCACAATCCTAATACAATTTTTAGTTCATTAATTTAAACGATTTTGACTTTTCCAACTAACTCAAGGTGTTATCTGTACATTCTCAGCTACTGCTTTGGGATAGATTTTTTTTCTCCAGAATTAATTTCAGTGTTGTAGCTTGTGAAAAGCCAAAAACGCCCTTAGGTGTTTCCTGTGTTTGTTTTCATTTTTTTCATTTGTGTTCATTGATATCACATTCCACATGAACAGACTTGCAGTACAGAATGGACTTTCTTCCTGTTTCTGTTCTGCTCTGTTTGGAGCCGTGTGTTTTCACTTACTGTCGTCACTTCCCTGTTTTGTAGACTGATTGGCCAATTGGCATTGTCTATCTCATTGTGTTTATTATGGGTTATAGTGTAGTGTAGGCGTTGAATAAGGCTGAGTTTACCATCTTGACGTGACATGTGCTGTACTTTGCATGTGGAGGTAACATGTAGACTTTTAATAGTCACCATGCTGCAACAGGAAGCACATCTCAGTGGTCTGCTCAGCGGGGTGAATTGCAGGCCTCTGAGCTGTTGCTTTAGAGGAGGATGCTTTTCTTTTAATGTCTGTTTGCTCAGCAAATATACTGTAGTTCTGTTTGGATTTAGCATTGAGCTATTTGGCACAAACGTCCTGAACTTTCATCTTTGTCTGTGTGGAAAAACAAAGCTAAAGCCATGTGTTAAAGCAGCATTAATGTCAGGCTGTCGGCCAAACTGCTGACATTGGATTACTCCAGGAACAAGGAAATAGATGTGATAGCCAGGGGTTAAGGTGAAACAAGGATATATAAAAGAATGAGGATGAAATGCAGTGTACAGATTATCTTTTTTGTCTTCAAGAGGTCAGTATATAGAACTTTGTTTGACTAAAACATTTCAGCTTGTGGTCTTCATCAGGATCATCGCAAAACAGCAAACAAGTAGCATTTAAAGAGAAACAGTTTGAAGCACCAACCAACCAGGTACATCCACATTGATATAGTAACCAATAGCGCTTTCAGGCAGACTCTGTTATGGTTTCTGGAGTCTCAGAACCTCAGTGCTTTCTTGCAAACCAGCTCACATTCACACCATTTTAACCAGAACCAAAATAGTACGGCTTTATGGGCTTTACTATGCAGAAGTTTATGGTGATGCACCTGGCTCAGGTCAAGTGGATCTGGGAGCCTATGAGGTTTTGCATGCTGACTCAGTGATTTGATTCGGGTGTGTTGGGGTGGGGTGGGGCATCAGGGGCCTACGGGATTGTGGCCCTTGAGGGTCAGGGCTGGACGCCCCTTTTCAAGTGTCTCGTCACTGCAAAATGCTGCGAGTGAGCTGGCGCTTCCCCACTTCCATTATCCCATTGCTCTTTGATGTGTGTATGTATGTATGTGTGTGCATGTGCATGTATCTATGTCACTAATCTCTTATTGTCCTGTTTTTTTTAAATTTTGTGTAGCACTTTAGGCTGCATTCATTTGTATGAAAAGTGCTATATAAATAAAGTTTTGATTGATTGACTCAAACATTGACAGCCAGTTTTGTTCTGCCATTTGTTTTTAATTTCTAAAAATTATATTTTATTGAAACGTAAGTCACACAGCACTCTGCTGTGCAGGTGAATCAGCCATTGACCACCGATGACGTCACAGTTTGCTATTGAAAACACCTTTTTTTTTTTTTGCAGCCCTTTGGAAAGCGACTTTTCAGATTTTGAACCAACTTTTTTTCTGAACAGGCCGGCCGGTTCAACTTTGGTTCAGGAACATGCACCGTCCCAGTTTAAATTTGTTTAAATTCAAGGTGAAAGTAGAAAAATAATACTAAAGATGTATAAGAACTAATGCAAATAACAACAAAACTCTTTTATTTTGAGAGGGATCTTCAGTAAAAACTTTCAGAAAAGTTAAATATATCCAAAATGCCTGTCTCCAAACATTGCATAAACAAATTAATAAGACTGTCCCATTGGAAAAGTATGGCAGAATTGAATGTGTTTCTTCTGAAAACAAGTTATTTATTCAACCTCATCATGAAGTGAGTAGCCTCTCATTCTTTAAACAACCTTGTCAGAATGGGGTCATGGAAAAGAAAGCATCAATTTATTGGTCTGCATGAAAAAAAACAACTACAACAGAGGAGACTGCTAAAGGTACTAAAGCTGGATTAAAAAGGTGTCCAATGCATTATTACTAAAACCTGCAGGGACAGTGACCACCCATCATTATTTTGATCACAGATCACTTAGATATTTAGTAGAACTTGTTTCAGTGTTTAAAGGTGAAAATAGATGATTTGGGGTTGCTTTGAGTGGATAGGTCTCAGTTCAATATTATCATGTGCCCCCAAAAATGAGGTTGTCCGACTGACTTGAATATACTGAATGAACATGTTTTTGAACAGATTGAACAATGAACAGATTTTTATTTCTCTGATGGCATGGGCATATTAAGATGGGAAATGACAGGTTTAATTGGCTTTAAATTGTGGCTGGCCTTCGGCCGATTTTCTCAGTGATGGTGAAGGTCTAATACGACCCTGGATGGAAATGGATGTTTTGTGCATAAGCTTATGAAAATGATTCCACAGCAGTTCAGTGCCATAATCAAAGCTAAAATAAAATATTAGAGCATGTGACTTTTTCTTTTTTTCTTTTGAGTCAGGTTGCATAGTTCTCATTTTTCTGTTGCGTATCAAAATGATTATTCTAACAACAGGTTAACATAAACTTAGAGTGTGTGATATAAGATGTAGATGAAAAGGATATATAGCAATGATAGCGATGTATTAGCCATTCACAATTAAGTAAATGTGAACATATAACATAGCAAACGTGTTGACATGGTTTTTATTGTTGTATTGTCTTTCAAATACATGCCAAAACATGAAAAATATATTCTATCCAGTATTAAGGACCCACTAAATTTGTGATGGGAAGTTGTCATTGAACTCTTAATCAAGCGTAAACCCTACAGTTATCCTTTATATTAATTATTCAGAAGTACGTTTGCATTTTTAAAGCTTCAGAGCAACTGGACACCGTCAGCTAGTGTCATGGTTACAAGCAAACTCTTGCATTGTAGGGTCCAACATTAGACCAGTTTACTCCTGTTATTAATCCTTTTTTAAAGGGTTTTATCTCAAACATGGCCAAGATGGGCATGATTGATCAGAAACTGTTGCAGATGCAACTGGAGGCTATGCAGACAGTGAGAGTACTGATGGTAGAAAAGGCATTCGTGGTAATGTAGATCTGTGACCATTGTACGATGCAAGTGCTTGTTTTGTTGTTGCTTTTTAAATTCTAATATGTCTGTTTTTCTCATTTTGTCTCTAAACATGCAGGGAGAAAAAAATAATGGCTTCGATGTGCTGTATCATAACATGAAGCATGGCCAAATATCCACGAAGGAACTGACAGATTTCATCAGAGAAAGGTAAGAGATAGAGGAGGTCGTTTTTGCAAGAAAACAGAAAAAAAACAGCTGAATTGCGGCCTGTTTGTTGGAGGTGTGCATCTGAAGTCTGAGTTTTTCCATTGCAACTTAAAATTGATTAATTTCTTATGTCTTTAAATGATTGGTGGTGGTAAATGAAAAGTCAACAGATCATCTCTGATATTCTCAAATAATTTCAGATGTCTGACAAGAAAAAGTAAAGTTGCTGCATTTAAAATGAATATAAGCCCGTGAATTTAAACAGGAAGTGCAGTATTAGTGCAGATACAACTGTGAGTATTATGCAAACTCAGTTTCTTTGCCAACAGATCTTAAATGTAAGCTCATCTGTAACCCGACATTATTTATTACACACCATCTGTGTCTGTAGCTTGATAATACCATAATGGCAGCTTCTTTTCAAATGGTTCCCACCTCAATGGAGATTTGCTTCACTGTGTTTGTTTATAATCTGCCACATGATAGATGGTCTACCACTGGAATCTAGAAGTAAATTCCATTGTCTACCTACCTTTTAGGCATGCTCCCACACACTCAGGCACTTTAACACATTGTACATATTTTGATAAGCTCACTGATATGTGAACACTTAACAAAGACTTTAGATTTTAAAGAATAATTGATAAAGACTGATGACAATTCAGATGTTTTTTAAGCAGTTTTTAAAAAAAAAATTAAAATAGAAATGCATATTAACAGTACCTGAAAGGCAGAAAGCTTCAAAGTAAAAAATATCCATCTATCCAGTTTTTATACTTGCTTGCGGGGGTCCTATGCCAGCTGCCTTAAAGACGCACTACAGAACTTTGCCCATTTTCCCAGTGACACGCCCCCTATTGACAGCTAATTCTGCTTCCATCTTGGATCTTACCTGTACTGTGAGCTCTCTCCAGACAGTAAAAGACAGTCTTATCTTGACTCTTGTCTTATCTCTAGCTCTGTCTCTGGCTCTCTTTTGTTCCCTCTCTTCCTCTGATAATGTCTTCTTGCGTGTTCAGTGCGCGTTCAAAACGGTCGGTGTGTTTATACCCGCTTGCTAGCGCGTGACATGTGCACAAAGCATAACTCAGCCGTAACGTTATGCTGCTTCCGGAATGAAGAAGTTGTATAGTGCAGTTTTTCAGCCGCGGGACACTGCTGGGCCACGACAGCTCCACAAATGCACACATTAGATGTCACTGTGCCATCAAATGAGTGACAGGCAGGGTACACCGACGGACGGGTTGCCAGACCAAAACAGCCATGCATGCCCACACTCACTCCTAGGGTCAGTTTAAAATCACTAATCAACCCTAACCTAATTAAATTTTTTGGGCTGTGGGAAGATGCTGGAGTACCCACAAAGAATGTATGCATGAGGAGAACATACAACATCCACACAAAAATGGCTCCTGTTGAGATTCAAACCAAGAATCTTCTTTCTGTGAGGCATCAGGGCTGACCAGGGCTAAGGAGAACTACCTGGAATAATAAATATAGTAAAAGCATGAATTCACTCTTTAAACTATTCTGATTAATTTTGTTTGGATTTTAGCTTTACATTTTGCTTAAATATTAACATACCTCACAGTCTATAATGTGCAGTTGTTTAAACTGCACGATGAATAGATGAAATGCATTATTTAAGCAGGAGACAGAAGGTTAGGTAGTGATTTACTCATTGTTTACTATTACTCAGTGGTATCATCATGTCTACTCAGTCCAAGCTTTTCAAGGTTGCTGGAATTTTTCACTTCAGGGTGTCTCTCGTCTCAAAAAGTGCACTATGGCTTCCTCTGGTGGTGAAAAAAGCTCAGTGCACCAAGCTGATATTTCCAGTATCTTTTCTATTGTCAGTTAACGCACATTTCCTTAAAAGCACTGAGGGATAAGACAACATTGGTAGTGTCTTAAGAGCCCCGCACATTTACAATCTATTATGGTTTAATTATCTGCACATCAAGATTCAAAACACCCACACAATGTTTCATTCTCATTTTTCTTATTTGGAGTGAACTTATTTCATCAAAAGACACTGCTAAGACATTTGAGAAAAAACCTACTTAGTTAATAACATATTTGCTTTTTACGGGTCAAAAGAATGTGCTGAAATTCCATCCTGCATGATATTATTCCATGCTGCATAATTACTGTGATATTATGTTGTTTAACTGCTCATTTACAAAATCATCCCACCTAACTTCATTATGCAAACAGTTTGTAGTGCCAAATACAGATAGTTTTTGCCAATAAACATAAACAAAGAGACATCTGACTATACAATTTCTGCTAAAAACTTGCTTGGAAATAATACGTTTATATTCATAACACAGTAGTTAGCACATTAAAACATATGTGATCAACATCTGTATCGGCAATGTTTAGAAATGATGATTTGAGAGCTGAAACTCTTACAGTGTTAACAGCCTGATTAAGTATTAAAATAAACTGCTATTATAATGTGGGAATGGGAGCGTCTCTAGCTTGTCGCATTCTCTACTCTGTCCAGGGTCGTGTTTTTAATTTTGTTTATTTGTTGGATGATTGTGCATTCTTGCAAGGGTCTATGATGGATATAATGTGTGTGTATGTTCAGTTTCCCCCTGGCTGACCTTGTTCCTGAGACATGACTGCAGAGAGAAGCTGGCTGGAGGAAACATGCATAATTCAGGCGTTCGCTGTTACACTGCAGCAGTTTTTTTCTTCCTGTCACTTTGTTGCAGATTAAAAAAATAAGGAAAGAATAGGGGGAGATGGGGGATTTAAACATCCGCTTTCACGTTGTCATATTCAACACAAGTTTCATGAACAAATCACAAGCTAAACCGCATTCATTTGACCACACACACTTCATGTGGTCAAGCATTCATGCTGTGCTTCTTTGTCCAGTGTCCTCATGAACTTGATCACAACCATTGTTGTAAATACTTTGCTAATAGTTTGACAAAGTATTCAATGCTTAACAGCAACGTTGTTGCTGTTAAATATGACTTTAATCTTTTTTCTACACATAGTTTTTCTATGTGTAACAATAAGCTGTGTGTTGTATGTTTTCTAGGAGTACCATTGAAGAGGCCTATGCCAGGTCAATGACTAAACTTGCCAAGTCAGCTGGCAACTTTTCTCAACTTGGGTGAGTTTGTGCATATGAAAAGCTCTTGAAAGAAAATTCCAGATTCATGGATGCATATATTGATGGTCTTCTGCCATCCTTTATCAAAGGACATTTGCTCCAGTGTGGGATGTGTTTAAGAGCTCAACGGAGAAGCTGGCCGGTTGTCACATGGAGCTGGTGAGGAAACTACAGGAACTTATTAAAGAAGTTCAGAAGTATGTGGAAGAGCAGGCCAAAGCACACAAGAAGGTGAGGAGTTACAGAATTATAGGACAAAATAATCGATATAAGAGGGAAGCATTCTCTCCAAATGTTTTACAGTTGTATTTGTACAACCTCATAAGTACCAATAAGAGCTCCAGACTAACTTTTTCACTAGTACCTCAAGTGTTTTTTTTAGTACCGGAATAATGACTGTTTCCTTTTTTGAAAATAAGCAGCACATTCTTATCTCATTAAATTATCCTTTTATTTCCAAAGCATTTAGCAGTTAAACAGTTAAGGTTTAAAATATATGAATGTGTTGCTTTTCCACAAACCACGTTGTTTCTGATTTCATCAGTACTTCTGTCCTGGCAGGGTTGATGCTGCACGCTGTTGTTGTGTTAGTACGCATATTTCATGCTGGCGGTTAAGTCAGTAAACTGGTTTCTGCTACAAATGTTGGTCCACAACAGGAGCAGCACATATGATATGAGTTATTTCTGTTCGAAACAGATGATCTTTGCTTTTCTTTGCATTTCTTTGAAATGTTATCAGATAACAGAAATGATGAGTCCAAAAAGAACAGGAAAGAGTAAGAGTAGACTTGCTCTCTGTGACAAAAGCTTTGCATAAGATTATTACTCTCTCTCTCTCTTTTCAATCATTTGTATCTCTGCTGCCAGTATATTACAATTACATATAATGAAATATTACAATTTCCCTTGGGATCAATAAAGTACCTACCTACCTACCTACCTACCTATAAACCTACCTACCTACCTATAAACCTACCTACCTACCTACCTA
>JAOXYM010000020.1:5655639-5676072 GCA_028567055.1 Leptatherina wallacei
CTACCTACCTACCTACCTACCTACCTACCTACCTACCTACCTACCTACCTACCTACCTACCTACCTACCTACCTACCCCAACCCAACCCAACCCAATGGGGACATTTACACAATAATAGAATAAACCTAAACAAATAATTGTGTTACATAGACCAAAACCGCACTGTTAAGATGCATGTAAACATGTTTATCTGGCCAAAACCTAAAAAAATGAACATATATGATGTATCACTATTACACATGCACATGACTTTCACATGACTTTTGGCATTTGTTGTCAATAAATGGCTTCTTCTTTATCAAGTTTATGTGGGTGTGTAGGTGTGGGTGATTGGGGTGAGGATCGGCTGGCTCCTATCGAAGTGTGAAAGCTTTGACAAAAGTCACTTTTTCTCTTTAATAGTTTTTCTGTTTTTACAAGTGGTTTTCTGCTCCAGTTTTTAATTGTGGATCAGAAGTTTCAAGCAGCAGCATGCACAAGAAGCATAAAAAAGTAATGTTTTCTCAACTAACAATGTAGTCTTTTGAGGTTTCCTTTTTCTTTTTTTACACCTCACCCTTCTGTCTTTGTTGAGCCACCGTATCAGCTTATTTTTTATGCACGAAGCCACAAAACACAAAATAGTATAGTTGTATTGGACCAGCAGAGTTGTGTTAAAGCTTTTAACATGACAAAAAAGACAGTTCTTCACCACACTCCATGTTCTAAGTTCATGTTTCTCAGGTGACTTGCAGACAATGCGTGATGTGTTCAAGCAGTGTGAATAACCAAACGTATAAATTGCCCTGTGGAGATGCTTACATTATATTTTAATTGTGTCATAACTTAGACACAGGGGTTCAGTGATGATGCTGATGGTTAAAAGACACAATCAACTGAGCGTACTGTGTGGTCACTGTAATTGTAAGAAATTACCGTGTTTATACATCTCTTTTTATGTCCTTTTAATGTTTGAAGCTGATATGAAGGGCTCTGCGTTTAGATCAAATGGAGAATTGTATACATTTTTTAATAGCTGTTATATAGTTTTAATTGCTTCCTGCTGTGCCTTGCCAAGGGTCTGTGTCATATGCGTGAGAATGAAACGGAGAAGCTGAAATAGTATTTTACTAGAGTCATAAAGGGCCTCTGTCTACGCTATTTTTTTTTTCAAACTCGCACAATAAACAAAGGGTGTTCCAGGACAAGCGTTGTCTGTTTATTATGATTAGGTGCAATGGGTGAGACTTGCCCATATTATTTGGCCTGTTAAATGAGTTAATGAACAAGACATGCGTGCTTTCAGACAAAAGAAGAAGTGGCACCAACCCTGGAAGCCGTCCAGAGCATCCAGACCATCTCTCAGGCGCTTCAAAAGTCCAAGGAGAACTACAATGCCAAAACCGTGGAGCAGGAACGTCTCCGCAAAGAAGGGGCCACCCAGAGAGATGTGGACAAGGTGGGAGGTCACACTCGTACATCCATACACACCAATGTAATCATGGTATAGTAATAAGATATGATGAAGAGTCTCAAAGCTTAGTTCTACATAGAAACATCAAACCTGAAAGCTTCTTGCCTCCCAGATGTTGAGTGGAGGTCTGTTTCCTTGGTGGTATTTTACTTTATCCAGAAAAATGGAAAGTCATTGTCTGCTTGTTTACACTTTACAGGCCGGGGTGAAAGCCAAAAAAGCCACAGAGGCCTACAAATCCTACGTGGAGAAATATGCCACTGCCAAGTCTGAGTTTGAACAGAAGATGGCAGAAACTGCACAGGTATCATAAAAGTTAACTGACTTTCTCTTTTCTGTGCGCTCTGACAAACTCTGCTTATTGTCTGCCTTTGTGTAATCTGCCAGTCCGGTGTGTTTCTGTTCCACGTTTCGTGCCCTGTATCATCTCCAGATTGTGTTTTTTCCTCCGTAACGGAATCGTTGTGGAAAACCCTAATTGGATCCATCTGAGAGACTTGATTAGATAAACTCCAAATTAAAATCAGATCAACAGAATTTGGCCTCCATATCCTCCTGCACCGCAGCAGCACCGCCACTAGAGCTGGTTCCAGTTAGCCCAGCGTTTTTGTTTTCCCCCAGAGAAAGCGGCATTGTAGCTCTGCTTCCCCAGGATCACAGTCTACGGCTCATCTCCCATGCCGCACATGTGGACATATATTATAAACACCGAACACATGTGCTTTCTGACATCATTGGGGCTCCTACATGTGTGTTCTCTTTGTCTGAGTGTGTCGGCGCGTGAGTATCTAACAGTAGTTGTATAGCTTTTGAGGGAGTGGATCTTTATCAGGCTGTTTTGTAACTATTAAAACAAATCTTCTTTGTCCATTTTCTGATTTCCTACTCGATGATGATGTCATTATTTCATTTATGATCATCTGCAGTACTGCTGTTTACTGCCAGAAATGAATCCCCATCAGTGTATGTCATGACCAGGCAAGACATCTTAAGTAATAACCTTTATGTGTGTGATTGCCATAGACCACCCATACAGACGGATATGAAGTCCCAATAACAGAATATGAAAGCAAAAAGGAAAAGTTCCTTAGATTGCGTTTTACTCTTACTTTAATTTTGTTTTCATGTCAGTTTAGTGAGACAGACGGCAAGATGCAAATGTGTCGTCATGCAATTAATTGGACTTCAAATGACTGATTTGTTGCATTGCAGCACCATAAATATCATCAATCTGTGTTACAGAAATTCCAAGACATTGAGGAAAACCACATTCTCCATATGAAGGAGATCATTCGCTCATACTCGCAGTCTGTGGATGAAACGCACATCCAGATCGGAGAGGTAAGTGTGTCCACGCACATGCGCACATACATTGTCTCAGACATTCCTGTGGGTGGAGTAGGTGTCTTTGTTGACCTGAGCCTCTGCTCACTGGGTTCGCTGCGTGTCATATCAATTAGTGTCATCTTTGATCTCGCTAATCATTTAACTGAGAAGCAGGAAATGCTCCATTCATCCTTTTATGCCAAGCAATTAAAATCTGATCAAAACTCCCTCTCGGCCTATCGAAGGTCCTTCCAGAAGTCCAAACACTTGCCAAATACGGTGTCTGAGACTCAAAAGTTCTGCAATGGTCTCATTGTCTCTGGAAAAGTGTGTTTAGGTTTCAGAAAATTGCATCAAGTCCAGTTGTGAAGGCTTTCAAACATCATTCAGAACAACATTAGTCAGTTTTTAATGTTAACCAGAGATTTCTTTTCATTTATTTATTTAGCAATCATACTTACTATTGCCACACAGAATAAATCCAGACTAACTACAGCCTGCTGCTCTGTTGCAGCTTCACTGCTGTAGTAGATTTCTTGGTGCCTGTAGGGGGCGACAGAGCTCCACCAAATAACCCCACTCTCGCCTGCATTGTGGTAAGTTTGAAAGAATGAGGTGTGACAGGAAACTGCAGGTTAATCAGATCCATGGTTCCTGCCTCTGAGCTTCAGATGCTCCTTGGATAAGCAGGTGGTTAGTCCTTTCAAACCAGAAAGCCTTGAGCTCTCTGAGATATTCTGGTTCAATGATAAATAAAACATTAGGAGTGCGATTATTTGATAAAGTTTGTAGGAGGAGGGAGACAGAAGGCAGAAGCTCTGCTTTCCTGCTTTCTCAGTGATGAAGATACTTGCCTGCACTTGTATTCTAAATATAAAGCTCTGTTATTTAGCCATCCACATACAGCTCTGTAGTTGTGTTGTCAGGAATCATTTTATTGATGTTCATGCTACTCTTCAATTTAACCAGTTTTCGTTTAGTCCTAATCGCAACGTGCACGGGTTTAAAAAGAAAAAAAAAGAATGGGAAAAGTTGTTTAGCTTTAGAAAATTATATTTACAGTGATTATTGTTATTATTACAATAATAATTATATAACTTAATATGGAAGAACACCAACAAATGTTAAATGTGGCAAAAGTAAGTTTTATCTCCATCAGTAGGTAATATAATTAGTAGGGAATCATTAGCAGAAGAAATCGGGAAACAGAGTTGCAAAGAGAAATGTTTTTAAACCAATTGCTTGGCTTCATATTGTAACCGGATATAACAGCCAGTATTCAGTGATCAATAAAGCCCCACCTTCTAGTTATATCTGCATGAGCTTTCAATCCATGGAGGTCTGTCTATGTGTGATCAAGTTTCCTTTAGGGCAGAAACCTCACCCATGTAAATGTTGCTGGTCTTGCCTAACATGTACGGTTTCATACAGGGAGAAAATAATCTGTCATGTTTGAGATCTTTGCTGGTCTGTCAAGCAGGGGAATACGTGTGATGGAGAATTGTCTTGCATAAAGATGCTGCAGACTATATAGATTTCACATTCATTTATTTAAGTAGATTTCAGATACTATATATGTAAGATGCACCAAACATGATATAATATCTTTATTTCGAACAAGTAGTTAAAATTGTGAATCAGATATAGTGGCAAAACAACATAAATACAATATAAGATAATATGAAACCAAAGCAGTCAAAGTTAAAAGTCTTATCTGTGCTGCTATCTTCCACAGGTTTGAGCTCAGATTGCATAAACCGAAAGGTGTAGAGAGTTAGGATGAGAGGAAAAAACGTAGAGCAGCACCTTATAAAGGAAAGCTATTTCATTTCTGAGCAGAGACAAGTGTAAACTGCTGTTCACTGTTTAGTAGAATGAAGCTCATGCAGAGGCAGGTGTTCCTGTCAGTGTGCGTGCTGTGTTTGTTTTTGTAAGTGAACATTTGTGTGTGAGCGAGGATACCTTCAAGGCAGATGCATGTTTTTGAGCATGTGGACCAAAGTCTCGGAGGGATGAGGTCTTTCTGTTGGTGTGCATGTGGGTGTACTTGTGTGTGTGTGTGTGAGATGAGTGGACCAGGCAGGTTGATGACATTAGTGGCCGCCATCATGGCAGCAGCACCTGACAGATTGCGTGTGCTGCTCTGAGAATACTTCCTCACCGTGGCAACCTCCCTGCCGCCTCACCGTCATCACTCCCACCCCTCCCCCAACATCCTCTCCTGCCAGGACATAGAAGGCTAATGCACTCCACCTCACCACCGGGCCCGGGGGGGTGGGGTGAGGACATAACGTGTGTGCGTGTTTGTTTGATAATGGAGCCACTCTGCGCTTACAGTATCACGCACATCTAAATGGTTTGTTGAGATGGCACAATCAGCCACTGTTCTTCATCTTCATGCCAATACATAGCTCCCTCTTCCCCCCACTAAACACATCGACATGAAAAATAAACAAGCAAACCAACACTAACCTTTATCTGATAGTGCCCAAGGGGTGAAAGTGCCAGTAACGATTACAGTGGACTGACAGTGAAGTTCGGTATGTTTTCACACAGCAAATAAACAAACTAAATGTTATAGATATTAACTAAAAGGTTGAGAATCTCAAGTTAAATTGAGAATAATTGAAGAAAATTGCCCCTATTTTTTATACCATGAACGTCCTCAAAAAAGGGGATGCTTATGCTGTCTGGGAAGTATCCATATGCAAATTGAAAAACCAGTTGCTAAGCAATATGTTTAAAGGGCTGAGAATGGTCAAACTCTATATCCCCCTGCAATGGATGGAATTTGATATGTTTAGCTTAATCAGTCATTAAGAGATAAGTGAGTAAGCTACATTACATTTTAGTTTATGAAGATTATCAACTAACTTCTTGTATACAGTGGAGAAATACTGATACTGTTGGAATGCAATTCCCATGACTTATCAAACTGAAATGCACCTTTTTTCACTCAGCTTTACAACTGTACAGTTTTATATAGTCCACACTGAGAAAAATAAACTACCTAATAGTACCTTTAAGGTGTACCAAGGATTGTCACTAAGGTGGTACCCTTAAAGGTATACTGTTATACCCTCAACAGTAGAAAATTATTTATATCCTTGTAGTTTGTACCTTTTATAAAGACCAATATTGTTGAATTAGGGTACAAGACAACCCCCAGAGGTACAATACTGGTACCACAGCAGTACCTTTGAGGGTAAAAATCCTTTGTACCTCATACCACTGTTTCTTTTATCCAGATGTTATCACTTCTGGCTCTAAATGAGCCATTACAGTTATGACCAAATGCTGAACTTCAGAAGAGCAGCTCATAACCTGAGTGATGTTATAATGGCAACAACTATTTCTTATTTAGAGTTTATGTTAATACCTGTGAAGCCAAAACAACAAAGAAAATATCAAAAGCTTGAATTTCCAGTGTATAAGATAAGATTTTTCCAAATATCCCATTCTTATGGATGAAACCATACCCGTATTTTAATTTAAGGTACCAGATTTAGAGATTCAAAGCTGCATCTTTTACAGCATCAAGAAAAGCTATCCACTGAGAGATACAGGCAGACGGACTCATAAGTGCAAACAATACTCACTTAGCTATTGGGATCATTACATTATTATTACAGTAGTTATTATACTTTGATTAAACAGTGCATTTTTAACAGCTTTGTGATGCAAATTATATTTTCTAAATAATAACGTGTAGCGAACCTATGAATATGTCATGTATAAATCCCTGAATAAATGTGAAAAGCAGTCAATTGATTCACAAATGTAGTCTCTCAGATTAATGAATTGAACAAATGTGTGTTCAGTAAGGCTCACTGATATTTTTATTTTCATCTTTGTAGGTCCACAATGAATTTGTGAGGAACATCGAAAATACGTCAGTGGAGAGTTTGATACAGAAACTCTCCGAGAGCAAAGGAACGGGAAAGGAGAGGCCAGGTAAGCTACCAGAATTCCTTAAGTGTTTGTTTGTCCATGTCTATGCTAAGTGTAAATACATTTTGTTCAAGTATACAAGCTTTCTGCCTGATCTTACTTTGAGGGGAGGGGAGGGGTGTATAGAGAGGGGCAATTAGAAGTAAGAGAGGGCCATCAGAGGCAATCATAGTAATCTGCTGTAAAGGAAGGCCGGCTTGACATTCCAGTAAGCATGTGACACACGGGGCTTTGCTGTGCTTGCAGACTAAGCAGGCATAACCAACTTTTTGAAGAGGTCAGAGCTCAACAATGACTCTTGTGTAAACTTTGCCATGCCGCAATAATCAAGGGAGTACTCCTCAGACTACTTTGGCTCTACCCCCTCACTTCCCTCTTTTTCACACACACACACACGTGCACACCCACACATCCATATCAATTGATTACTTGTACCTTCAGTTGTAGCTCTGTATCTCTGATGCTTGTCTGTGCAAGTTAAAGGACGTAAAGAGTATAGCCTAAAATGAATATGACTCAGCAGCCCCTATACTTGTACTACATTACGTCAGATCACGAGCATTAAAGGTTCACCTCTGCTGTGTTTGTGTGTACACAAATAGTGACCCCTGTGTCCAAACACTGCATCCAAGGAGTGGTGGCCTTCATTTGTTTGGACAGCAGAATTAATTGAGGTTGAAAAAAACGGTTTGAAAATTCCTCTCGTATCAAGCTGTTCATTAGAGATTGCAAAGCAGCTCCGGCCCTGTCAGAAAAATAACCTGTCTGTCCCCTGATGAAATAGCTGAACGGATGGTCGGTCCAGGGCCTTTAGAGAGAGAGAGGTTGAATAAACTTTCTATTGCGGAAACAATCCCAAAGTGACACGCTGCGAGGCAGGGGGGTTCGGAGTGTTCAACGATATCCAGCTGAGCTGTCAACTGGCTGTGGGCCAGACACGCAAACCCCCTCCGCCCCTCTTCCACTCCCAGTGCCATGTGAAGCATATGCAATTTAAAAAAACCATTTTCCGCTCATGCGTGTCTGCTTGCTTCCCTCACAGAAAGTAGAAAGAAAAGAAACATCTTCCCCTGCATAAACACAGTCGTCTGTCTGTTTGGGAGATGTTTAAACAGTTCCTAATGTCTGTCCAGATTTCAGTAATATTCACATGTGTGCTGTTTGGACTTTTTAACATTTTTTTTAGCAGTTGGTGTGCATAAATGTTGTCAGATGCAATCGGAGGACGCTAGCGGCAAAGAGTTCCTGCTCTGCCTGGGTCAACTCCAGATTTTCCAGTCATTCTTCCACTTCTGGGACCTTTTTTTTTTTTTTACAGCTTTGTTTGACAAATCTAACAATTGATGCAATACTGAAAAATGATGTCATATGAGTACAGATACACCCAAAATATTTGTATCTGCTTTGTGTCCATACTGTGCCTGAGAGGGAATGATCAAACTATAGTGTCCGTATCCATCCCACTTGCTGCTGTGACACAGAGTTCTTGAATGAGCGTGCTGACTTTGTTTTGATTGGCATGAAACTCCCTCCACATTCATTCGTGCTGCCATTGTGTATTTGCCATTGCTGAAGAGGCCCGATCTTGCACAGTAGAGTAGATCGGTCATTGGTGTACTTTATCCACTTCACTTGGCGTGATGCATGCCTCTCGTGACTCGCCGCTTCCCTGCGCTTCACTCAGCATTGCACACGCCAAACAATGCATCAATTCTGCTCGCGACCGGCATCCTCTGGGGACACCACATCGAACCGCTGCTGCTGTATACATTTTGAGTTAAAATATCATTAGCTTTGTTGTTTTCAGGTCAAGTCATGTTAGTGTAGCAGGAGTATTGCCGGAGGGCTCTGCCCCATCTTTCTGCCTCTGTCTGTGTCACTCTTCTGCTCATCTTGCTGCTTAGCTTTTGAACTATAAAGCATGCAGTGTATCTCTGTATGTCTGGTCTGATTGCAGACACAGACTGCACATCCTCCTGTGACTCAACTATGTAACTGCAGCACCAGTAATGTAAAGCACACTAATTAGACTAAGGTCAACGCTTTCAGTTTATGTCATTTTATAGCCAAGGTGTCTGGCTTTTGAACACAGCAGCACCTCGAACCGACACAAGCAGCCCCTGTGTCTCCCGAATCAACATGCATCTGCATTGCATGTCTTGCCTCAAGTTGTCTTGCAACTTTTAGCGCTAGCGTTTGTGCGAGCTTGTTTGTGCCACCGCTCTTTGAAAAAGCCTCAATAAATATTTCTGAAGTGACACGTGAAGCGTGACAGTTAAGTGCGGTGCCTTGGGGGTAACCATGTATTATTAATGAGCATTAAATTAAGTGTAAACTTAGTTGTTTTTGGCAGTTTTCTTGTCATGTAATTGATGTATTTGAATAGCCAAAAGAAATGTTATTTTTTGCTAGCATGAACTCATGGCTGGTTGTGCTTAAAGTGATATTATGGCTTTTAGTTGGAATAGATATGATTATTCATTGGTACGTCAGTGTTCCTGTGATTGAGTTTGTTTGTTTAGAGTATTTCATTTTTTCCTGGGCATTTTGTGCATACCAAAATAATAAGAAAAAAAACAATCCTTTAGCCAGAGGGACAGATTTGTCCATGTGGCTTTAAACACTTCATTGCATGTAATCTTGGGCTTTTTTGTCTTGTTGTAATAGGGTTATAGGCTTTGCATGTCTCATGTTGGTCGGTTAAGTTCCAGCTCAGTGTAGACTTCACGGCTGCAGTTTTCTGTGAATACCACGGCTGAAGTCTCCATTCAGAATTGCCGTATAATCGTAGGGCTTTGTGTCACCATGAGGGACGGTTACATCTCTGTGAAGGCCACCAGACATACAGTTGACTCTGCTATTGACCCTGTCTGCCCTCTGGGACTGGCCAGGCCCCGTTTACACACACATTCTGCATGGCACGCCAGACTGCACGTTGTGTGTTTGTGCTGTCTGTGCATGTTTGTGTGTCTGCGTGTGTGTGATGATTGCGTGATGCACGTTCATAACATTCGCAGTAGTGGGTTATTGACCCTTTCTGTGCCAAATGAACCTAAATGAATTTCCTTGCTCTCATTAGGACCCATCGAGTTTGAGGAGTGCAATACAGCTATCGCAACAGAAGGTACGTTTTTATGCAAAATTTATCGATTTACAACTGCGTTTAACAGATACACTTCCCGTGACATTTAACGCAGTTAAAAGGATGTAAGTTGAGAAGAGGACACATCTTATATTGCTGAAATGCTTTCTTTTTGTATTAAGGGGCCAAACCCAGAAAGAGAAAACCATTCGGGATCCCAGGTCGACGGAAAGACAAGGACACAGACTCCACGTGAGTGAGGACTTCAGTCACTGCACAATATGTTCATTTTTTTTTTACCTCCATATATATGAATTTTTCATCACCATGTGTCTGTTTTTGACTTCCAGTGAGTCCACAGAAGTTGAAGCTGTTGTGAGTATAATTTTCTTCAAAACAGACAGTGGCTGCATTGTTTGAGCTGACTCCTTTATAACTGTTTTACATCAGCTGGCCGGGTTGTAGACTGCAGGGGACAGACAAGACCCTTTGCTCATTTTGTTCTGCTCTGTATTTCTCTGCTTAAACATGTGACTCATGTTCTTTCTCTCCGTTTCCTCTTGTTTGTTTTGAAGATTTGCTCATTCATTCATTTTCTCTCTGTGCATGTAGAACACAACCAATGGTGCTCCCCCTGGATATTATGGGTCCATAGACATCCAGAATGCTGTAAGCAAGCTAATAACCTTACACCTGCCACACATGTACACACATACAGTAAATAAGCAGATTATTTTAGTCCTGCACAGGAAGTGAATGTATTATATTTGCTTTGAAATACATAGAAAAAAATATATAAGGGGGGAATTTACACATTTTTATCAACTTAAGACAAAATTATTTTAAATCTTAAATTGTATTTATGACTTTTGATATTGATATTTGAGTAATGTAAATGACACATAGTGTTACTAAGCTGATGATGATGTTGATGATTGCATCCATTCAGTTGTGTATCTGCTATACCCAATTGATCTGAGATTTCAATCTCAGATCAAGATCAATATTCATTTTGTAGTATAGCTGTAGATGCAATAAAGACAAGCAATTTTTATTCTTTTATTTAACATCTAAGAAATAAATTAGTGATGGTTTGTCTACCAAGTATACGATTACTTGATTTATATTTCTATCTGAAAGACAGTTTTATTCACCAAAAACGTTTTATTTAAGAATGTTTAGTAAATATTCTCTAATATGACATTTTTTTTGGCTAAATTGTGATTTGATATAACATTTGCAAATGTATTAAAAATTAAAAAAAATACATTGAAGTTATTATTCAGCTAGTTTAGAAACAAAGATAATTAATTTGATTTTGGGATCTGATCAAATAGATTTATAAAATTGGTCTTTTCTTGTGTTTTCGCAGAATGTGCCTCAAGTTGATGCCGAGGGTTTCTGTATCCGGCCAGAAGTAAATGAAAATGATATCCTTTTTTGAATGACAAGCTCAGTTTAGCACGTCAAGGCAAGGCTAAAGAAGACTGGACTAATTGATGACCCCCCCCTTCATATTTTCTTTCCTTAACCATGTTGCTTACATGCCAAAGAAAATTCCTTTTATTCATCCAGTGACTCAGAGGATGAAGACGAACCCAGGAAGTTTCACGTACAGATCAAGCCTGTGCAGCCAAATAACGGCACACATCAGAACCGAGCAAACATCGACGAGCTCAAGGCCTCTATCGGAAATATCATCCTCTCACCTTCAACCTCGGTATGGCTTCATGACACCACCAAATACTCCCAGAATGAAACCTGTTGATATCCTACTTTGGTACAGCAGAAGTCTGCTCTGTCTCTGCAACACTAGAGGGCAACAGGAGAATATCTAACATCTGTTAGAGAGGAGGAAAACGTTTAGCCTTAGCCATACGCTATTAGTTACTCTTTTGTGAAGCTTATTTTATTTATATTAGAAGCAATATGTCATGTCTAATTCAGTTTAAATGCCACACTGGTTTCTGATTCATTAGGGGTCCTGTTCACACTCTTTTCTTTTTTGTTTTTACTCAGAATTTGGTTTCATGTCAAACAACTTTAAGTTGGATCAGTTTTTATTTTCTTACTCTTTAAAGACAAATATTAAGAGCTCTGGATCAAGTTCAGAGTTAAACATCTGATGATGTTGGCTTTTATGTTGGACTCACACACATGTTCTCAGCTCTCCTTGCATTTACTTTAGGTAGTGTTTTTTTTTTTTTTTTTTGCAGAATACACACACAAAACGCACACACGTTTTTTACATGCACACTGATCTAATCTGATCCATGACCTCACTCATGCAGACCTTCATTCAGCTCCTTGTCCCCCACCATCATTCAATCTCTGAATCACACTCTGCTGTTCTATCAAAATAGCCACAGTCATTAAAATTTAAAAACCACTACTGCTTGTGTGCAAACACGGCACCGTGTGTGTGTGTGTGTGCGCACTGAACTGTTGTTGTAAATGTTGTGGAGCAGCTGAGGGGGCATGCTCAGTGTTGCGAATGAACTCTTATGGGTTTCATTGAAGCAATGGCATGGCATCCCCCCCTCAGCCTTTTCCCTCCTCTGCTTTTACTGCCTTTTTTAAAATTTATTTATGTTTTTGTTGTTTTTTTGTTTTTTTTACCTCCTTTTCTTTGTTTGCTTCCCTTTTTTGGTTTTGTATTGGAGCCCCCTTGCTTTAGACAGGACTGCTCTGTGGTTATTCATAAATCCTTTGTGGAGTTAGTAGCTTAGTTTTTCCAAATGTTTTGCTTATTTTTCCAGGAGGAATTAATGATCAGCTTAACTTATAAGCTAATGGAGGATTTTTTTTGACATTTTTTTCAAGGGAGATGCTCTCTTTTGAATTTTTTACTTTGTTTATTGCAGCTTGGTTTTGGTTGTTTCTGAGATTTAAAACCGCAATAACCTTTGTTATTCTCAAAATACAAAACAGACCACTGTTGATTTGCAATTAAATACCAGCCTAGCCATTAGCTAATATTTGCCTTCTGCTCTGTCTGTTCAGATTTGTGTTTTTGCCTCATTTTTTCCCTATTTTATATTCACAGAAAAGTTTAGGAATTAAAGTTAAAACATTCCTCCAAGGTGGTGCCGACTGTTGCATCATCTGGAGTGAATTATTGAGCGAAGTTCTTTTTTTTCTCCCCCTCTGCTCATTTTTCTGTCTTTTTCATTTCTCCTCCTGTTTGGTTCTCTCTCCACGGTGTTCCCTTTATTGAAATAGCAATGAAAGTCGTGTGTATATATATATATGTATGTATATATGTGTGTGTGTGTGTGTGTGTGCCTGTGTGGCCAGAAAGAGCCGTAATTGAACCCATTTGCCGCTTAGCGCCTGTGGGACTAAACCCCGGCCTCACAGCTCTACGGTGGTTAAACGTTTTGCTATGTTCCTTAAACCCATTTTGTTTCTTTTTCTCCCCCCTCCTCCCTTGACAACCCCCTAACCTTTCTTCTTGTAAGAAATGGGTTTTTTATTAAAACTGATGCTCTTAGTTTCTCTCAGTTCAGCCGTCCTCAAGAGTATATCTTGTATATCTTGTGTTTCGCAGCAGGACGTGGCAGATTTATGTCCGGAAAAAAAGGCTCTGTGAAGGAAGTTGGTGAAGTGTTGGGGGGCATGCTCTCTGTTGTCCCTGACTGATCGTTGCGTGGGCTTAGATACATGGTTCTTTGCTGCTGAATTTTTCATCCTAAGTTTAATGTCTGGTATGCAAGAGTCCAGAGTAGCCCTGTGATTTACTGCCTTCATCTCTGAAGTAGAAACGTCTCTCTGCCACTGGGAATAATTAATAGAATCACTCTCAGCTCCTAAATGCATTCCTTTGTATTTTATATGAATATATATATTTTTTCATGAAGAATAATTTAAGGACTGAGGATTTGAATAATGAAATCTATAAAAAACATCAAGTGTAATTGTATAAGTTTGAGCTTCCACAGGTTGCAGAGTTCCTCAGAGAGGATCAATGACCCATAAAATGGTGCATTCCACTTTGTAAAAAAGCATTTAAAATGTCTTGTGTGGAGAATGATCACATCTCTCTCGTCAGTCTTGTCTCTTTTTTTTAATGGTTTTTGTTAACAGAGTAAACAAAACTCTGGCAAGCAACAGTCTAAAGTTCATTTTGGATCCTGTTGAGTTATTTATGTCTGTTTTTTGTTTTGTTTTTAGGGACAGATGCGGAGGAACCAGTCCAGTAAGTCTTTTTCTTTTTCTTTCTTGAAGGATGGGGGGGGGGGATCATCTTAACCATATTTTTCTTGTTCTTAAATTGTTTGTCTTAAAGAAACAAAAAACTGAAGTTCAACGAAATGTGATACTTCATTTATATTTTTCTCCAGTGGTATTAATTAGATTATTTAATTGGATGTTTATATTTTAATATGTTGGAGACAACAACTTCCTTATCTTTTGAGCTGCTTTATTCAAAAGAAAAAGAATCATTTTCTATGAATTATTCATAAAAGCTTTGTCAGAGAGAAAACACATTTATTTTAATTTAAGGATTTTTGGATTACTGTCTTTTTGTTTTTCCTTTACCTATTTCCTTAAACAATTTTTTTTTTTTTTGCTTAAAACTTGCCAAATTTAGCAACTAGTGAGGGAAATACAGGCTTTTTTGGGGACAGAAAATGAACAAAAACTATTTAAGCTTCAGTCCCATATTTTGTCTACAAGCAGTATGTTATAAACCAAAGCCTGATGCTTTGTCTGCAGTGCCCTGCAGTTATTGCCACAGCAAAAGGCAACATGGTAATTTAGTTTGATCATTTAAATCAGCACCACAGAGCACTGTGTTATGTGGGAAAAGTCAGATCTGAATGCCAACCTAAGCAGTAAAGTATCTTTTATTCAATTTAATGTTGAATGAATAGATTAATGAGCAATAATAATCATTTACTTTAGCTGGATTAATAGAAGAATATTGTTTGCACTGAAACTAAATTATACTTATTGCTATATTTTTATCTTCTATGCAGCTCCATTATCCTACAAAATCCTCCAAGTTACCGTGTCTTTTGCATTTATCATTTTCTATTTTGTACAAAGCTATATGAGATCAAATTAAAAGCTAAATGAAAATTATTTTCACCTTCTGCAGCTGAAACAGTGATATAATTGAGGAAAAATTTACACAATCTAATGGCATTGATAGATGTATACTTTACATACGCTCACAGGAGTACCCACATTAAGCTCTAAGGCTCAGGGTTCTGGTGAGTATGTTTTCTCTACAGTAGTTGGCCTACAACGCTGCCTTCTCCTTCACCCCAAAGATCTGCCGCGGCCCTCATCTCTCTGTCCCCTCATGGGAACCTTTCACACAGCTTCTGCAGCCAGCTTCTCCAGCTAACATGACTGACACCATGTCCTCTCACAGCAAACTTTCACAGTCTAAGTTTGACAAATTTACTGACATTTGCACCTTTAAATTTGGGTTCTTTTGGATTCATCTTCCTACTTGTGATGCTTACGTTTTGCTTCAAGTTATTATGGATCTTTGAGATGAATAGCGACACTTTAAAAAGGGGTATGAAAAACAAATGACTGATTTCTCTTCTTTTTTTTTTTTTAAAGTTGTGAACTGACTCCACCCCATGTTTTAAAGTGCTTCTATCATAGAAAACACAGTATAACTCTGTATCTTAACCCTTTTCACACTATTTTGGTGTAATGAAAGTTTTACTTTATGGGGTTGAAATAACAGATTTTTTTTAATCTATATCTACATATGCAAATATGCAGTACCAGTTGAAAAGTTCGACTCTTAGTTTTTGACTGCTACTGTATTAGAAGGTGGTTTTCTTTTTTTTTCTAAAGTCAAAGACCTTATTTTGTGTTTCATGTTGAAGGATTTTTGTACTTAAAACAAAACCATTAAAAAAATACAACTTTAATCCTAGATGTTAAAAATCCCTGCTTTGGGTTTTAATGGGACTTTCTCAACTGCTGTGACTGTATGTTTTCTGTCATCACTCTTTTTGTGTACGACTCAAAATGTAATGCTTGTGTTTCTCTCACTGCAGGTGATGAACTAGCAAAGCCCAGAGTACCAGCGTCATACGAGTGAGTCAAACATCAAAACATCCTCTATGTCTCATGCCCATTCGCTGTTTCATTGTTTAATTCATGCTTGCAGAATCTGTGCTGCTTTATTCTTTAAGTGTTATAAAGTTTGACTGTTTCTCTCAAACTCTGGCAGACTGACTAATAATGACCTTCTCTCTCTGGACCCACTGAGCCCGGCCCTGCCAGTCGGACCCTCCTCTTCTATGTCATCATCAGCAGGTAACCTCCATAGTCCAATATTGTGCACAGATATTGTCCTCCACTTTTAAAATGACCTTTGTCTTTGCTGTAGGTTATCAGGCATTATTAAAATGTTCACAGTTGTTTTTTCAGGTTTGACTTCACCAAAAAAGCTTAGTTTTCATTCCAAAATAAATTAAACCTAAGTTTATTTTTTGCTATGAACACAGTAAACTAAATCTTAAATCTTTTGAGCTTAACGTTGGTGTTATAGGTCTAGATGTAACTTTTGCCTTTGGGAAATCCAGGATGTTTTCTTCTCTTTTTATGACTGTAAGTAATGATGGTGTTACTTTTGTGCTGTATAACATGTTAGCCTATGGGACAGTAGAGTTTACCTCATCAAAGAGCTAGAATGAAGGCACCTACACTTGTTTTTCTTGGTTCTTGAAAACATTTCACCTTTTATCTAAAATAATTGAAGTCTATAAGTTTGGTTTGAGCAGACAAATCATCTCACTGGAGTTTGAGCAGAGGATTAACAGTTAACTGTTTTTTTTTTTTTTTTTTATCTATACAGCTCCACTGTCAACTGCATTAAGAGTTACCAAAAAGAAAACAAATATCCCCTCATACTTCTTTAGGTTTTTCTTTTCCCCACCCAAGTTTGCTAAATCTTATTAAGGAAGCCTCTACATATATAATAAACAATTTAACTTCAGTTTACATAATAAGTTTCAGCATTTCTTTTTTTAAATATAATTTATTCATTTAAAAAAGGACAATATAGCACATCAATGAACATAGGTGCAAGTGCACAAATCTAAGTGTGCTAGAGAGTTAGCTTAGCAGCTAATTCTCAGCTGATTGTCCCTTGGCAGAGCAAGACAATACACATAACAACAAGGTACAAACAATAAAAAGTAAAGTGCAAACCAGTCACAGTAAATATACTTTAAAGTGCAGGAGTTAAAGTGTATATTTCAAGTGCATGAGATGGAGTGTGCAAGATAAAACACAAACACTATTACAGTGTGAGTTAATGGTAAGGAATTTTAAAGCATACAAACAAAGAGTGTGATACATGTATCACACTCTTACATAGCCGCGTGTCAACATGTCGTGCACACGACGAGAGATTTATTGTTTTTATTCACAAAAGCAAAGCAATTGTATCTGTATGCAGTTGTGTGCTTCAGAAAATATATCTAGCTCTGCGAACAGAAGTTTTATCAACCAAACAGATGTAAGTTTTAACTGTGCAGCAGAGCCCTGCTTATTTTCAAATCCAGATCAAATTTTTTTTTTTAATTAGTTTTATCAATGCAGCCCAGTCGTTTTACCTTGCAGTTGTAGAATTGATTACATCAGTTGAATTGTTAAAACAAACCTCCTTAACTTGACACTTAAATCATTCAAAAAGTCCTTATATCTAGAGATTAATTAAGTTTGCAAAAGGCATGATTGTTTCCTGTAAACAAATTTCCTGTGTTGTGTGACTCTGACGTCTTGTTTTCCTATAAGACTGTTTGAATTGAACAAAGGACAGGCAGGCTTGTGCACCATTAATTCAACCTACTGTTAAAGTGTAAATGGACTTAAAAGCAAGAGAAAAAGAAGAAAATTCAGTTTGTCTAAATCAAAATCTAAAATGTGTTTTTCTTTTTTCCGTCATCCTGTTAATATTTTATCCTTTTGTTATGCTCTGTGTTCAGACCTCCACTACCAACATTTTTTGCATCTGGATGCCTTAAGACACATTATATAACTAGATGTGCCTGTCTTAATCTTTGTGTTGTATAAAACTTTTTTTTTTTTAACATGAAATGTATTTCTCAAGTTTCTACCTGGATGACACCAGCATTTATACATAGTGACATTAGCACTGACCCATTACCCGGGTTAAGCATAATCCACAGTTAATTGGCACCTAGTTGAGGTCGGAGGGTCAGCTATAAAGCCCACTGGCACGTATGTTGTCAAACATCGTCTCGTTACTGTCAAAGGTCTCGGCTTAAAAGTCAAAAGAACATCTAAAAAGTGTCCTGATTAGGATATGGTGATGAGAATGAAGTACCTGCTTACATCTCACTTCATTTCCGTGTACAGTGTAGCTGTGTTACTAACTTCAAATGCACACATAACATATCAAGTAAATTTAGTCTTAGAGGTATTAAAAATGTGTTTTTCTGTTTATGAATCATATTGTTAAATTCGTCCTATCTTCATATGTTTTATTATACTTTTCATTTTCATTTTATCCATTTTTTTACTTGCTTTTTTTGTTTGTATACTATTTTGTGACTTGATTTATTGTTGGTTTTATTTTTATTTTTTTACCTGTTCTTGTCAGACCTTGCCTCTATCTTCTTTTCAATTCCCCCATCTCCATCTTTTCTGATGAATGACTCTGACGTCTTTCTGCCAGAGGCACCAGGTAAAATGTGTGACATCGACAACGTCACAATGTCACATTTATCAACCAAGGTTTTGCATGATTTCATTTAATGTATGTTTGTTACTCTTTATGTTAACACTGAAGTTTTCTTTAGTTTGAATGCATGTGGGTGTGCATCTGTCATGCATACTGTACAGAGGCGCCTCTAGACTTCTGGGGGCCCTAAGCAGAATAGGTTTTGAGGGTCCTACCCCTTCATACCATGAACAAAGTTTTTGGCAGACGCGACACCCTAAGTCGTAATATAACATGTCTTAAATGATTCAAAACACTCTAGTAAGTAAGAATATGACTACACTTAGATGACAGAAAGGGACAAAAATCGCTGCAATTTATTTTTTCTGTCCCAGTGTGATTTCTCAGTATAAAATAACTGAGGCAAAGCCCATCCTTATGAACAGATTATATTGTCACAAAGAGTCAACCGAAACAGTAGGCATGTTTAAACATCTTCCCTACAAACGCTATACTTTATTTATGCTTAAAGCTTGAAGTGCTTTATTAAAAATGAAAACATGGTTTATTGTGCAACATTATTGCACATAAAGTGCTGTTATTTAGGCTACATAAAGCCTCAATAGCATGCATTCCTATTTAACACACAAGGAAAATATATAATAAAATACCATATTCACACAACTTAGTTATAGCACAACCAAATAACCTGGTAAATGAGATACTGTATGATCTACCATGTGGCAGTAACACCAGCAACTACTGGAGATCTATGGAGTGTGTAACAATGAATTTTTAAAATAAAAACTAAATAAATTGAGAACTTAAAGTAACTTTTAAAATTAAAGTTATATAATAAAGTTATAGGCTATTTAAAAAAATAAACGTTTACTCTGAACATTTATTTATTAACTGTTAATGCATTAGTCTGACTATTTCTTTAAATAGACAGACAGTATCTGATATTTATATTGGCTAATACTGTATATTGAATAAATGATCATATATTTTAAAACCTTTAAAAACTCAATATCCTAAACAATCAATCAAACCACAAGAGCAGGCTCTGCCCATGCTCTGACATCTTCTGGTAGAAGCACCCCCAGATAGGGCATGAATCAACCATGACATGATGTCCCATACCGGGACATATTTTTTCCATGTTTAATGTATCTGGCAGGGTAATTGCACCGTGTTTATTGTAGCAGAAAATACGTAGAGAAGCTTATTTTCATCTGTAGTTCCTGGGTGTGCCGCTCACAATAACACACCTGTAAAGTGTGGAACTACTGTTACCTGATGTGTTCATAAAAAAAAGTGCTATTAAAAAGATTGAATAAGAGTTGGGCCTATGAGCATGATGTGCGACACCATAGTTTATCAGCTAATCCTCGTCTAAAATTCAACGTTCAGAAGTGTGATATGTTAACCTGAAGTGTACAATACTTAAGTACTATATGATGAAGTATATGAGGATACTAGGCAGGTAGTGTTTGTTGAAACAATAACATTGCTAAAGTAGAATCTATAATCATATTAAATGATCCTGTGTTTAATAACTTTGCATTTAGTGAATCATGCAATAGAAAAACTTTTTACTTTTGAAATTACTATAGAGTACATTTCAGAGCCTGTACTTTTTACTTTTACTTGAGTAGATATTTTGATCAGTACTTTTTCCTTTTACTCAAGTTGTTTTTTTTACATAGGTATTTTACTTCTACTCAAGTAAGAAATCTGGGTACTTTTGCCACCTCTGTCAATGATGATTATGTTTTGAAAGTTTATGTGCATTTTAAACTCTTTGAGAGTCACAATAGATGCATATAAACCCTTCAGGGAAATTACATTTGAATCCTAGATTTACATAGAAAATATATGCAAAGAGGAAATTAAACATTTAAAAATGACTTTAATAAGCTAACAGTAGCAAAATCATAAATGTGGTATGGAAA